>CAJGYO010000444.1:0-119086 GCA_904845875.1 Miscanthus lutarioriparius | reverse complement strand
CACGACAAAGAGAGCAACAAGTCTTCCAAGTGCCCATACTGAAGTATGTACACCGAACAATACGTCTGTGAGGAAAGCATATGCAGAGTCATATACAGCGAAGCAGTCCTTAATTGACCGCAGGGCAGGGAAAAAGTGTGGCAAGAGCTATGCCACAGTGGCCGAAGGACTGGACTTTTACACCCATTTTGAAGACCCTATACACCCGCGGTCACCATTTACCTTTACCATTTTATCATGAGTTATCATGTTTATCCCTACATGTGAGTAGCGGTGATGTTACTCACGCTACCGATATCTGAGCATAGCAACTACTCAAGAGCTATACTAGTAGGACTCATAGGTAGATATTTTATGCATGTAGTTTTCATAAAATGGGCATATGCGTAAATGCACATCATATATATATATATATATATATATATATATATATATATATATATATATATATATATATATATATATATCGATGATCATTTAAAATAAGGGTTATGCACCGGAAACTTGTCTTGGGCAAGGATCTGACGGGTCATATGAGTCTCGACACCAAAAAGGCTCAAGGCTCCCTCACGCTTGAGGACCTCCTCCTCGTACACTCCTTGATAACCTCCATTACTTTTGTTCAAATCCAGAAGCACGAACTCGACCAACTCATGATCTATATGCATGAAATGATGATGCAATACTTGCGATAATATAACAGCAATGACTCTTAAAATAAAAATACATCTATCAAACTACTAAGTGAGTTCTACCAACTAAAGTGCTAAGCTACCTCTCGTTACCATGACAAGTATGAAGCCACGACATACGTTATTATAGAAACTACAGGAAGTATTCTTACTACTAATGCGGATTTACACTATATAAGATAAAGCAAGGATAATAGCTACGTTATTTATCAACCTACTCTAGGGTTACAAAATTTACAGCAAATACCTAATAATCTAATGAGCCTACTGTAAATTTTTCATAGCTATATCTAATGCCAATTTACCACAAAAATTCTACAAATATTAATCTATATAATACTAAGCTTTCTAATTAGAATTTATGAACCTAGAATATAATCATAATAGCTTGTAATCTAGCTGCACAAACAGTAGATGATAATTATCTTGAACCTAACAAACTTGGTTTCACTATTTTTGGACATATACAAGAATTACTACAAATTATCAAAGTTCAGCTTGAAAACTAAATTGAATAAGCATTTACAATCTCTGGAAATTGGAAAACGCAATTCCCCTGCAGCCCAACCCTGCACGCTGCTCATTGACAAGAACGGGTGGGATCTTGTGTGGCCACCCCACGACACATCCCGGCCAGGCCAGTGGTGGCGGCCCAACAGGCGGACGGCCGGTCAGCGGCCGAGCCTGGCCCTAAGAAGGCCGTGTGGCCACGCGGCCTTGAGGTAGCCAGGCGGCCATGCTGCCGCCGCCTAGCACGACGAGCTAGCCCAGTGCTACTTGCGGTGAGGGGAGCAAATGCACCTGACAGAAGCGAGGCGTGGACGAGCTAGCCCACAGCGGAGTCCGCACGCTTCAGCATAGCGGCGGTGCGAGCCTGAAGCGTGCCAGCGGCCTTGAGTAGCCCCGACAAACAGGCGAGCCGTGACGTATTTCTACTATATTCACCATTTATTTCTCTAAGAAAACGACCAATAAATGGGTGTGGCGCAGGCTGACGTTAAGGCGATGTCAACAAGCCAAAGCAATAATAGCATACATCATTAATGGCTTCTGCTTGCTTTTGCTTTCTACTTTCTGGGTGTGGTTCGGTTCACCTAATTTGCGAGAGGATGCTATCACGGTGGTATATCTTGAATGAGGTGAGCAGGCGATAAGCGGTGGAGGAGAGGCTAGCGATTGCAATGAATTGAAATGGCACGCTTTGGTCGCGTGGCTTGTCAATGGCATGAACCACCCAGTCTTAAGGACCATGATGGCGGCAATTTCAATTGAGGCTCTGCTGCAGGCATATGTATGTCAGCGAGTGGGAAGCGGTTGCGCGACCGGCTACCAATGAGAGCCGAGGATCACGCAGATTTGATTATAGTGCTGCGTCACGGCGTGAATTGAAGGAAGGAGGTCCCGCCGATCATGGCTACAGCGCGGGCGGGGTTACGGCGCGGCATGGCTCTAAGATGTACCGTGGTCGTCAACGCAACATAGTTGCGCACATAACGACGAGGAACGGCGGCGTGCTCGGCGGCTCCACTACGACCAAACCGCAAGCCGGCGAAGCTTCGGTGATGTGTACAAGCAGATGACGCCGACAAAGGAAACACTAGCGCAACATGACGTCGAAGCGATGGTGAAGCGGCGTCGTCCATGCGTCTAGCCACGGTGAGTCAATTCGGACCCGATGCGGGTGCGGCGATGGGTGGCGTGTAGCGCGATCGAGTACCGCGGCGCGACGGGCGCAGGAAACTACTAGAGTGCGGACATAGTGCGATTGCGTATGCGCGTGTGTGGTGAGTGCGGCGAATCGACCGCCCGAGCTATGGCGGCGGGACCCGATACACTCCCCAGCGAGAAGCAGGGCAAGCGCGCGATCGGTGTTCGGACAAGCGCGTCGGCCCAGCGGCGATGAACTGCCGCTACGCTGGCGTGGGCTGCCGGCATTGAGCGGCGGCTTCAGGACCAAGTCTTGCGACGGACTAGTAAAGGGCGGCAATGCGGACGCGACGATGCTTCCGACACTTGCTACCGGCGAAGCTAACGCTGTGCCAAAAGCCAAGCAGCGATGGTGATGGCGGTTACATTGTGGCTTTGTCCGTAGGTGGCGTACGGTTTTAAAAGCGGTCGTAAAACCCTATCCGAAGGTCCAAATGCCAAACTACTTCTTCCATACTCCAGTGGGTACATAGGGCTATTGACCTAAGCCGTGACACCACGCCACTTCTTAAGCCGATCTCTCTACAAAAATTACCAAAAGTGGCTTCATCGACATTTTTTAAACTTACGCGGAATAGCGTAACTCAAGCGGTTTCATGTCGAATTCAATTCCGACCTCTTTTGGATGTACTAGCTAGCTATCCTCATCCTCGACCGCACCATCGCGATTTAAGCTATGAAGCACGTACTACAAACTTTATTAAAGTCAGCATAAACGTTCTATAGCATTTTAAACCGATAAAAATTCGCTCAAAATACTAAATAATTGTAACAACCCAAAAATCCACACAATCAAAATCACAACTACAAAAAATTTCTTCAAAACCCCATGTGATGATGAGTGACATTGTAAGGAGCCAACCCTAAGTGTTGCATTAGAAGTAACCAACTAGACAAATTCATGAGCATGGCATGTCATTTGTTATCATGTTTATTTAAATACGACAAATGAAACATAACATACATTGTCAACTCAAAAGGGTGATTTGGATTTTCAATTGTTTTATGTAATGTCTAACAACACCTTTAAAAGAAGTAAGCCATAAAGTAGTTATTACTCAAACCAATGAATAAATGTATAAAGAAAAAATATTTTTTCATTTTGTATAACAAAACTACACTTATTTTTGTTATACAAAATAGCTAAATAAATTCCTAATATATATATGAAAGAATGTTGTGGGCCTCATATCTAATACTACAATGACTAAGGTACACAATTTTGAATTCAAATTTCAAATCAATTTGAAAATTAAACAAAGGAGAAGAAAAATAAAATAGAAAAGGAAAAAGAGATGAAGAGAAAGGCCTGCATACCAAGAACTGGGTCATTAAGCTATTACGCCCAGTAGGCACCGCCAACCCTTTCCCATTTTCCAAGACGCGCACATTACAAGGCCAATGCGCCCGACCATCTTGGCTCATGCCCATGCACTCGTCACTCGCTTTCTTGTCGCTTCCCTATGCCGCCCACTGTCGACTTTCCTATTCATCTTCCTCATACCACGCCTCAACCGCCATACGACCAGTGGCCCGACAATGATGAGTGGGCGAGGGTCATGCCCGGGCATGGCCTTGTTCCCCCCTGCCGCACTCACGCAACCTCACGCCACCGTTGGAAGCAATGCACGCGCCTCGATCACCCTCGATCTCCATCCGCCGTTCACCAGAGCTCCATGGCCGAGCTCGGCTATAAAAGCCTTGCCCCGGAGCCCCGAGGCTCGCTCAACGCCTGCGCCCGCCATTGTGGCTGTCCACTGCGCACTGAGCCAAGAGAGCAGAGGGAGAAGAGGAAGAAGAACGGGGAGTGCCGAAGCCACGCGACGTCGCCGGTGTCGCCGGAGTGGAGGACGTCGCCCCGATCAAGCACGTCGACACTGCTGCTCGGCATGGCACAACGTTGACTCAACACGGCCATGACCCGCCACTGCACCGCCATCCATACGCCTTCGACACCAACCGTGAGCCCCCAAGTCCTTCCACGCCGCTTGCCGACCATCTTTGCTTGACCATGGCGCTCTACCGGGGCGCGTGAGGCCAAGGCCGTCTCCGCCTCTGGGTACACACGCACACGCACACATGCACGACCATGCCGAGACCGCCCACCGGCGCCCGTAGTGCTCCAGCGTGCCTCGCCAGTAGCCACCATGCCACCGTGGACGCCGTGGAGCCCCTACAAAGCCACATGAGGACCAAGCCCGCCTTGAGCCGTGGGCGCCCTGGCCGTGCTCCCACGGACCAGTAGAAGCCCTTATCCACCAAATAGAGCCACTAGGGGAGCCTACATGCGCTACCTCACCACCAGCCAGCACCGCCCGAGCCACCGACACGCCCGTGGCCAAAGCCTCTTTGGGGCTCCAAAAGACCTTTCGACCTACCCGACAAGCTCATTGGAGCATCGTGATGCTCACATGCACCACCGAGTCACCTCTCCAGAGGCCATAGCCACCTCACCGCCACCGCCCGTCGTGTCAGTAAGACCGCCGCTGCCAGTGGCAGCACCTCTGGGACCCCGCCGCCACGTTAACCCCACTAACGAGGACAGCGAGGCTCAGTGAGCTTTCACCCACTTCAATCAGCAAGACCAAATTGTTGCAAGGCTCACCATGTGCTCACCATGCATTGGTGGGAGCATGCCGGGAGAGGAACAGGGAAATTCCCTCGTCGGCCCTGCCGCACATGCACCCGTGCACGTGGACCACAGAGAGAGAATAGAAGGGTGGACACGGTCCACCGTAGACCTGCCTGCATTCCATGGACCAGCGCTCCTGATTCCACCGTGGACCACGAGCCGTAGACCATAGCCCAATGGAGGCCCAAGGTTGTGACGTGTCTGCGTCACATCATGCCACATGGTGGTATGAGCACAGCCCAAAATCCAGCCTGTTAAGCCCAACCGTGATTCCGGACCCGGTCCGTGTTGGCTGATTGGCCGGTCAACGTTGACTATTGACCTAGCCCCACATGTCAGCGACATAGAGGCTTGGGACCCACATGTCAGTACATGACGTCATGATAACGTCACGCGGGTCCCTACATCGATAGTAACACAGTACCGAGGTGACGCTCATCGCGGCGTCACGGTGATGTCACCGCACGGCGTTAGCGCCCCGGCCCCACATGTCGATGACCCTAACCCGTTGACCGTTGACTCGCTGTTGACTTGACGTTGACTTTGGGCGGACCCACATGTCGGTGACCCAAGAACCTCTGGCCCCACCTGTCGAAATGGATGACGTTGATGACGTCATGCTGACGTCAGCTGGACCCCACCTGTCAGCTTGGAACCGAGATGCTGACATCATGCTGACATCAGCATGCCACGTGGACCAGTCACAGCGTGACACGTGTAAGCCAGATTAATTCAACCTTTTCCATTTTCAGAAATGATTTAAACTTCAGAAATTCATAACTAATTCATATGACCTCAGAAAAATATGAAACCAGGACCAAAATGCATCTAAAATCAAGCTTTACGTAATGAACCCCTGTTTGAGTGCATTTGGCTCTTTTGAATTTTCATTGCTTCTTTGTGCTATTCTATAGAGCGTCCGCTAACGTGACTATAATGCGATCGCTTGCGGACTCGGAGGAGAACCGGACGGACGAGGATCGTGAGTACCGTGAGGAGTACTGCGAGACGACTACTGCTCAAGGTGCCACATCCCACCCAATCTCAGTAGCACCTATTACGCATGGCTAAAATAGAAATGCTAGTGCTTTACTTTATTGTTATGATCACACTATGATAGGACTTGCATGGTAGTATGCTTTCTTGATGACCTTTACCTTGGCGCAACCTTACCCTTGCTCACCCTCTTGTTAGGCTAGTCACACGCTTACTACTATATTTCGTTGCTTATTACTTCTACTACGCTTGCATTACAATGATGCGTGGTGGAAGCTGGTGTTATCTCGACTATGGGAGAGTCTTTGCGTGTGTGACTTGGGTGCGTGGAGGTAAGGGTTGTGTCGACCGAGGTTGGAGTATCTGACGAGCCTAGGGCAGTCATGCCGCGAGGTGCTACCCAGGCACCCTAGAATGGATACTTGTGGTGGGTAAATGGTATATGAGGTGGCCTGGGTGTGAACACATGATGAGAGGAGCCTGGGGTGGAGGTGTCTTTGTGGTGGCACGGTAAATGGAAACCCCGATGAAGACATTACGGCTTGGTCATCCCTAAGTACTTACTAGTACTCAGATTCATCGGGAAGCCTTACATTACCACTCGCCCTATATGGTGCGGGGACGACCAGGACTCTTTGGGTAGGATATTGCCACTACTGCTAGGTTGAAAGCGGACAGTGTAAGGAGGTACGGGGCGTGGAGGATTTCCCCCACACCCTTCCGAGACTTCATGGAGACCTTGTGGACCCGGCTCATGACTCACAGTTTTAGCCACCCTAGACTAGAGTTGGGGTGTACCAGGGCTGAATGGTAGAGTGGCATTATCCTAGGCTAGCAAGCGGCCGGAATCAGCCTAGTTGACAATGGTCAGCAAGGAAGGCGGATCTTGTGGTTATGTAAAACCTCTGCAGAGTGTATGGTTGATCGATCGATACATATGCTGACTTGTCGGCTATGGAGCTTTCCTGGGTTTCGCTTAAACTAGATAGTGAGATGAGTCCTTCTTTTCTCCCCCTGGGAGTGAGTGTTCAGACGTAGCCAGGGGCTACGGGCCTTGAGACAGTGCCGAGAGGGAGTTGGCCTGTCGACTGAGCGATGGTATGGGTGTGGTATGGTGATAGTGTGGAGATGGTGGTATATCGATCCCAGGATCGAAACCTAGCTCTAGAATGGGAATGGGGTGGAATGGGTGTGGGAATGGTGTTAAAACTTGACCAACTATTATTATGTACTTAATAAGCTAATACATAGGAAACCTCAGCCATATAGGTTCCTTTTGATTATATCCAACTTGCATCCAATTTCCACAAAGCAATGCTCATAGGGTGGGAGTGGCCAGTACAAATCATACTGATAAATTTTGGCACACAGGTTCTGCTGAGGAATATAGCTCCGAGGAGTTTGACGGTTGAGGGGTTCGTTCCTACGCTTAAGTTTGGCGATCTTATCTTCAAGCTGTTCTGAATGAATGCTACTTTTGATTCCGCCAATGCGGCGATGTAATAATTTATGTAATTCCGCACTATTTGTACTCTGATATTATCGTTGTATGGATGTGATATTCGACTGGAATTTGGGTAATATGATCTACAATGGTCTTATTACACTTCGACTCTATGGATTTCCCTTCGTGGAAATCAGGTCGCTTCAACAATATTAAATGACATGAAATGTAACATCTGTTTCACGTTTCGGATAAACGTTTCAAGCGCCATATTTGATTTATACTCCAAATTACACACATGTACAAACCCGTATGATGCTCATGCAGTGTTTAAGCAAACGCGGTACAATGTAACACCGAGGGTGTTACAAATCTACCCCCCTAAAACAAAATCTCGACCTGAGATTCCGTGTGCCTAGTGTGAGAAAGGGATATGAAATACATTTCGATGCAGCAACTAACTATCAGAACCAGAGAGGAGGTGGGGGTAATGCTTTAATATGTAGCTCTCCTGTTCCCACGTGGCTTCATCTTCTAAATGATTTTGCCATTGCACTTTGTAGAACTTTACCGCACTGTTCCATGTTACTCTTTTTTTCTCATCCAAGATTTTAAGGGGATGCTCAACATAAGACAGATCAGGCTGGAGCGGAAGTCCTTCAATTTCCACAGCTTCTTCAGGAACCCACAGACATTTCTTCAATTGTGAGACGTGAAACACATTATGAACCGTTGATAGAATTTCAGGAAGTAGGAGACGATAAGCAATGGGGCCACACGGCTGCAACACCTTGTATGGACCCACATACCGAGGGGATAACTTGCCATGGACACCAAACCGATGCACCCCTCTCATAGGAGATACTTTGAGATACACATAATCCCCAGCTACAAACTCCAAGGGCCTTCTTCGTTTGTCTGCGTAAGCCTTTTGTCAGCTCTGAGCTGCCTTCAAGTGGCTGCGAATAACACCTACTTTATCTCGAGCCTCTTTTATGAAATCAGGCCCAAAGTACCCACGGTCTCCCACTTCAACCCAGTTCAGTGGCCTTCTACACTTCTGCCCATATAAAGCTTCAAATGGTGCCATGCGGATGCTCTCTTGGTAGCTATTATTATATGAAAATTCAGCTAACTTCAAACACTTATCCCACTTCTTAGGAAAAGAAATGGCACAAGACCTCAACATATCCTCGAGCACCTAGTTCACCCTTTCAGTTTGGCCATCGGTCTGCGGGTGGTATGCTGAGCTTCTAAGAAGATGAGTACTCAGACATTCCTGGAGTTGCTCCCAGAAACGAGAGACAAAAACTAACCCTCTATCAGAGATGATAGTAAGAGGAACTCCATGTAAGGTCATAATCTGATCAAAGTATATCTCCGCATACTTCCTGGCAGTGTATCTAGTGTCCACCGGAACAAAGTGGGCAGACTTGGTGAAACGGTCCACAATGACCCAAATAGAATCAAAACCCATGGAGGTGCGGGGTAAACCCACAATGAAATCCATGGAAATATCCTTCCATTTTCAAATAGGAATGGGCAAGGGATGCAAATATCCTAGGGTCCGCATATGATCTGCTTTAACCCTGCCACAAGTGTCGCACTCCGCGACGTGCCGGGTGATGTCATCCTTCAAGTTAGACCACCAGTACAATTGACGCAGATCTTGGTATATCTTGTTGCTACCAGGGTGGATAGACAGCTTAGAATGGTGTGCTTCATTCAAAATTTTCCTTTTCAACTCCTCATTGGATGGAACCACCAGTCTATCCTTGTATCTCACGACTCTATGCTCATCAATGCTAAAGTGAGGGCCACGCCCTTCGGCCATCAATTTTCTGATGTGAGGAATCTCTTCCGGGTCTTGCTTCTGCTCAAGAATGATTTGCTCCAACAATTCTGAGGTCAATGCAATGTGAGCTAACACCTCTGCATGGTTGAGAGACAAAGGTATTTCCTCAACCTGACGTGACTTTCAGCTCAAAGCATCAGCTACAACATTGGCCTTTCCTGGGTGATAATGGACTTTCAAGTTATGATCCTTTATCAATTCTAACCATCTCATTTGCCTCATGTTCAGCTCAGACTGAGTGAAAATATACTTGAGGCTCTTGTGGTCTGTAAAGATATGCACCTTGTTGCCCAACAGATAGTGCCTCCAAATCTTCAGCGAGTGGACTATAGCAGCCAGCTCTAAGTCATGAGTGGGGTAATTCACCTCGTGCTTCTTCAGTTGGCGCGAAGCATAAGCTATCACACGCCCATCTTGCATAAGCACACACCCCAACCCTGTCTTCGAGGCATCACAGTATACATCAAAGGGCCTATCAATATCTGGTTGGGCCAACACAGGAGCAGTGGTTAGAAAAGTCTTCAGAGCTTGGAAAGCTTCTTCATAGGCTGGACTCCATTCAAACTTAGCTTCTTTTTGGAGCAACTTGGTCATTGGCTAGGCTATCTTAGAAAAATCCGGGATGAAACGCCGATAGTATCCAGCTAGACCAAGGAACTGATGAATCTAGTGCACAGACTTGGGAGACTTCCAATTGAATACATCTTGCACCCCAATCCACTGAAACGCCGTCAGGTGTCAACATATGCCCCCAAAACTGCACTCGATCTAACTAAAACTCGCACTTGCTGAATTTAGCATACAGCTTGTGCTCCCTTAGTCAGGACAGTACTATCCAAATGTGTTGGGCATGCTCTTCATCATTCTTGGAATAGATCAAGATGTCATCAATGAAAACAACCACAAACTTATCCAGCTCCGGCATGAAAACTAAATTCATCAGATACATGAAGAAGGCAGGAGCATTGGTAAGACCAAAAGACATCACTAGGTACTCATACAGCCCGTACCTAGTAGAGAAAGTTGTCTTTGGTATATCATATGGCCTGATCTTGATCTGATGGTAGCCTGATCGGAGATCGATCTTCGAGAACACCTTGGCACCAGCCAATTGGTCGAACAAAGTATCTATGCGGGCCAAAGGATACTTGTTCTTAACTGTTACCGCATTAAGAGGGCGGTAATCCACACACATCCGCAGAGTACCATCCTTCTTCACAAAAATAGCCGGGCAACCCCATGGTGAAGAACTAGGACGGATGAAACCTTTGTCCAGCAACTCTTCCAGTTGTTTCTTCATTTCTGCTAGTTCCCTTGGAGCCATGCGGTACGGGTGTCTGGAGATCGAAGCAGTACCAGGCTCTAGCTCAATGGAGAATTCTACCTCCCTGTCCGGTGGCAACCTAGGAAGATCTTTAAGGAAAACATCTAGGAACTCACATACTACCAGAATGGAGGTAAGAATAGGAGAGGCTTCAGCATGGGCAGCAATAGGTAAGACTGGTTCTGAGGGTACAATAAGAGACATCCTATCCTTAGAAGAAGGAAGCTGTAACTCCACACTCCTCCGCTCCAAATCCAATACTACTCCATACACCCGCAACTAGTTTATTCCAAGAATAGCATCAATGCCTTGCCCAGGCATTACCATGAACTGTAGGCGGTAAGTGTGGGTAGCTAATACCAAACTTACTGTATCCGTTCGGGTATTGATGAACATTTGCGAACCCGCAGTACGCATCTTATAGGCATAAGGTATAGCCATAAGTGGTAAGTTGTGCCGCTCTACAAACCCCATGCTCATAAAGGAATGTGATGCACCAGAATCGAACAACACCAAAGCTGGATGGGAGTCGATGGTAAACATACCAGCCATCATCGGCTCCTGCTACAAAATCTGCTCAACATCAGTGAAATGCACCTGGTCAGATCTGTTGGGCACTTTCTTCTTGATTATGGTCCTCTTGACAAGCCTAGAATTTGGCTTGACGGTTGAGCTGGATCGGGCAAATTTGGCGGTGTTCTGGGGCAAGCTTCGGGCATAGTGGCCATCTTTGCCACACTTGAAGCAAACACCGGCTTGTTCCCAAACCCTCGATAAGGTGGGACCTCGCTGTCCCGAGAGATCTGTTGAGGCCGCACCTACTATGGAGGTGCATCGTAATCGAAAGCGGACGCAAGTCTGAGTAGTCTACTATGATCGCCAAACAAAGGCCCGCCTTATGCTTGATAGGCCCCTGCCGGATGACCTAAACCTTCCGAGTGTGAGGGTGGCTAAAAAGACCTGCTTGCACCCGCTTCTCTTCCAATCGCCTGGGACTCTCTGCCGAAAACCCTCCATGGCAAGGGTGGCGTTCATCGCTGCCCCAAAGGTCTAATAGTTCGCCGCAGTATGCAGCTTCTCTTGAAGGATGGGAGCGAGACCACGAAAAGAAGCGGTCCTTCTTCTTGTCATCGAGTCCACATGGATGCCAAAGATATTGAGCCAAGTGATTGAACTTATTCACATAACCCATCACCATCTATGCTCACTGGCGCAGACTCTAGGAACTCAGTCACCTTCCGGTTGAGGACACCGCAGGGATAAAGAACTCTCGGTCACGGTGGTGAACTCCCGCTAGTTTGCTTTGATGATCGGGGCTGCTCCATGGCATGGGAAGGTGTCCCACCATGCGCTTGCGGAACCCAAAAGCTGTTGCGCTGCAAAGCGCACCTTCTGCTCGTCGGCCACGTCGAGCAGCAGAAACTTCTGTTCCATAATGCGAAGCCAGTGCTCTACATTCAGAGGCTCATCCGATAGGGTGAAAGTGGGTGGGTGAGTCTTGAGGAAGTCCTGGTAAGAGGACGGTCCCTCAGGACGGCGGGCACCACCCCCGTTGCCCCCGGGGCCTCCACGCGCGAGGTCCGCGATAGCTTGTGCCATAATGTCCATGGCACGGGCTGTCTCTCGGCGAGCAGCCATCAGCTTAGCCATCATCTCTGCAGGAGTCATCGGCGGAGGCGGTGGTGGAGGCGGGAAAGGATGAGGAGCCAGAGGTGGAACCTCCTGACCTCCCCCTCGCGCCATGCTCAATGGCTCAGCATCGTCGCCTGCCCTCGTGAGCCGCCCCAGAACTGGTGCTCCCGCGTCCAGACCTTAGATTCATCTGTAAGAGATATGAACCATCCATTAGAACACCCTTCCCGATCAGAAGCAAGGAATCAGAGGGATGACAGCACATTTATTAAAGCATTTCGTTAGTTAGTCCTATCAATTTACTAATTTAATTATACGTGAAGGGGGATTTCAGTTGAAGTAAAATGCTATTATCATGATGCCTGCTTCGGCCTATACGTTCACTCAAGCCGGAATATAGCGGCATACGTAAAAATTTTGGCACATCGCACACTCACTTCCCGTATACTAAGCGATTTCTTACGCAATGTAAGTCAGTGTACCTGTAGAAAACTGATTAGATAAACCAGTGCCGCTATCCTAGATAGACCATATTGCTAGGGCTTATACTTATTTATCCAACTTAAACGCATCCTACTTTTCGCAAAACTTTTGTTGGTCAAAATTTTTAAGTTTTTGAAAACAGTGATGAAACTCGTAACCATTATTTGCTCTGGTACCAACTATGGCAGAACCACCTGAAATAACACACTTATTGAGGCGCTCATCTTCCACCAGACACTAACCACCCCGAAAGCAAGCTACAACGGGCGGTATCCGTTGGGCACACCCCAAGGGAAAACCCTGAGTACACAATGTACTCACAAGACTTATCCGACTAGTGGAAATAATTTCCCGACTCCAAGGAGTATGATAAGCTTTATGGTTTGCTGGTTTTTTCTTTTAGCAGAAAGCAATACTAATAGTGAGTCCTTAGTTATGTATTATTATTATCAGCCGTAGTAAGTTATCATCTAGCCCGTCTATATAAGCACCTGTTCTACTTTCAAGCAAGAGTTGAGCAATCAGTTCCATTTCTTCTCCTTTCCACTTTCAGTTCTTACTACGGTGCTAAACCGCGAACAAGCCGTACCGGATCGCCCGGTGATTCGTGAATCAATGTGCCCAGCTGGGTGCCCCAAAAACACACGCCCCGCTTGTACCCCGCGCACAAGCGGGACCAACCCATCACTCTCCTGTCCTGGGTGTCCAGGTCCCCATCCAAAATGGGACTCCAAGACCACGCCACTGAGTCCCGGACTCAGGGCGGTGCAAGGACCTCCTCCACCAAAAATAAAACCCTGACAGTCGGTCTAGAAAGAGCCGAATCCACGATAAGAGAGCAACAAGTCTTTCAGGTGCCCATACCCAAGTATGTGCTCGGGACAATAAATCTGTGACTTGCCTAGAGTCATATGCAACGAACGGTCCTTAATTTACACAGACAGAGAAAAAGTGTAACCGAGCTATGCCCTGTTGGCCGTAGGACACAATCCTTTACACCCACCAAAGACTGCTAACCCTCCCCCGCCTTGGTCACCATTTACCTTTACCATTTTATCATGAGTTATCATGTTTATCCCCTACTTGTGAGTAACGGCAGTTTACCCACGCTACCGATATCCCCGAGCATAGCAACTACTCGACCTGCATTTAGTCGGACTCATAGGTAGATATTTTTATGCATGTAGTTTTCATAAAATGCATGTAACGTAAATGCACATCATATATATATATATATATATATTAGTGATCATTTAAAATAAGGGTTATGCACCGGGGCTTATCTTGGGCAGGCGATGGGTCAGTAAGGTCAGCACCAAAAGGCTCCGGGGCTCCCTCCTGCACGAGGACCTCCTCCTCGTACTCCTCGATGACCTCCTCATACTCTTGTTCGTTCACGCATGCATGAACTCGACCAACTCGTGATCTATATGCATGAAATAATGATGCAATACTCAAGAATATAGCAACAAAGAGCTCTTAAAATAAAAATACATCTATCAAACTACTAAGTGAGTTCTACCAACTAAAGTGCTAAGCTACCTATTGTTACCACTGACAAGTATGAAGCACGACATACGTTATTATAGCAACTACAGTATTCTTACTCCCAATACGGATTTACGCTATATAAGATAAAGCAAGGATAATAGCTATGTTATTTATCAACCTACTCTAGGGCTACAAAATTTATAGCAAGTACCTAACAATCTAATGAGCCTACTGTAAATTTTTCATAGCTATATCTAATGCCAATTTACCAAAAAATTCTACAAATATTAATCTATATAATACTAAGCTTTCTAATTAGAATTTATGAACCTACAATCATCATGGCTAATCGTAATCTAACCGCACTTACGGTGTAGATGATAATTTTATAACCTAACAAACTTGGTTTCACTATTTTTGGATATATACAAGATTTACTACAAATTATCAAAGTTCAGCTTGAAAACCAAATTGAATAAACATTTATAATCTACTGGAAATTGGAAAACGCAATTCACCGCGCGGCCCAACCCGCACACGGCTCGGCCCAGCAAGGCGGGCGAGATGCGCGCGTGAGCGGTCCGCACACGAGCGGCCCAGGCGGAAGCGGCGGCGGCCCAACACGGGGCGGACAGCCCAGTCGCGTCCAGGGCACGCGCGCGGCCACAAGCGAGGTCGGCGGCCCACGCAGCGGAAAGCCGATCGCCTCTTTGCCGCGCGCGCTGCCCGCCTAGCACGCACGAAGCTGGCCCCAGGGCAGCTACGGTGCGAGACGCAAAACGCAGCCGGACCGAAAGCGAGAGTAGCGATGCCGCCCACGGCGGGCACGACGCGAAAGGCGTAGCGGGCGAGCCGCCCACAATGGGCGCGCGACGCTAGCGTAAGCGGCGCAGGCGGAAGCACAGACCACGGCGCGAGCTGGCCCAGGCGAACAGAGCAGACCGCGACGTATTTCTAGTGTATTCACCGATTTATTTCTCTACAAGAAAATGACCAATAAATGGGTGTGACGCAGGGCTGACGTCAGGCTGATGTCAACAAGCCAAGAGCAACAGTAACGCACCGCCGGCTGCTCTGCTTGCTCTGCTCTGCTCTGCTCGGGCGTGGTTCCGGTTCACCGGTTGCGGAGAAGATGCTATACGGTGGTAGAGCTTTGAATGAGGTGAGCAAGGCGATAAGCAGCTGGAGGAGAGGCTAGCAGTGCAATGAATTAAAATGGCAAGCTTTGGTCGCGCGGCTTGTCGATGGCACAGGCCACCCCGGTCTTAAGGACCTGGCGGAGCGGCAATTTCCAATTGAGGCTCTGTGTGGCGGTATGTGCAGCGAGGTGGGAACGGTTGCGCAGCCAGCTACCCAGTGGAGCCGAGGATGCGATGAATTTGATTATAGTGTTGCGGTCACGGGGAATTGAAGGAAGGAGGTCCCGCCGGTCATGGCTACAGCGAGGACAGGGGGTTCTGGCACGGCATGGCTTGGCACAGTCGTGGTCGTCAACGCAACGTACTCGCGCACATAACAACGGGAACAGCGAGGCGTGCTCCAGGCGGCTGTCCGCACGACCTAACCCGCAAGCCGACGAAGCTCGGTGATTCGGCACAGCAGACAACACCAGACAAAGGAAACACTAGCGCAACATGACGCCGAAGCGATGGTGAAGCAGGCGGTCGTCCCATGCGCGTGCAGCCACGGTGAGTCAACGGGACCAGTGACGGTGAGTCAACGGGTGCAGCCATGGTGAAGCGATGGGTGGCGTGCAGCGTGACCGGAGTACCGCGCGACGCGATGGCGAGGCAGAGCCGCCAGAGTCCAGATGCAATGCTCTTGTGCGCGTGTGTTGTGAGTGCCGGCAGATACGACCGCCCGAGCTGTGGCGTGGGACCCGGTGCACTCCCGGCCAGAGCAGGGCAAGGCGCGGTCGGTGTTCGGACAAGCGCGTCAGCCGCGGCGATGTGAATAGCGCGCTAGCGCGTGGTAGCCGACAAATGAGGCGCAAGCCGCCAGACCAAGCGCCGATGGACTAGCAAAGGATTCGGTCGCGGCGACGCGGGCCGGTGCTTGGCGCCAGACCGGGCGAAGCTAGCAGCGATGGTGACCATGGTCGGCACCGGCTTTGTCCGAAGTAGGTGATGTGCACGGTTTTTAAGCGGTCGCAAAACCCTATCTCAAGGTCCAAATGCCAAACTACTTCTTCCATACTCCAAAGGCACGTAGGGCTATCGACCTAAGCCGCGACACCATGCCACTTCTTAAGCCGATCTCTACAAAAATTACCAAAAGTGGCTTCGCCGACCTATTTTAAACTTACGCGGAATGACGTAACTCAAGCGGTTTCAAGCGTCAATTCCAATTCCGACCTCTTGGATGTACTACCTAGCTATCCTCGTCCTCGACCGCACCATCATCGATCACTGAAGCACGTACTACAAACTTTATTAAAGCTCGCATAAACGTTCTATAGCATTTTCGCTCGATAAAAATTCGCTCATAATACTAAACAATATTAAACGACATGAAATGTAACATCTGTTTCACGTTTTGGATAAACGTTTCAAGCGCCATATTTGATTTATACTCCAAATTACACACATGTACAAACCCATATGATGCTCATGCAGTGTTTAAGCAAACGCAGTACAATGTAACACCGAGGGTGTTACATTATAACCCTAGGGTGTCTCAAGGCACCAATTAGTTAACAGACCGCACAACCAGCAACGCAACAGTCAGCAAGGGCCCAAACGACCGAGGTCCTGCGAAAGCCGAGTAGAGCAGGTTAGGCGCTGAGGCCAGGGGTAATCGTGACCCCTTCCTCTAGCACAGGTCACGTGATGCTCAGATGCGCGACCTCTCCCCCGTCACGACCCCTAAAAGGGACGGAGAGAGGTCGAGGCCTGCCTAACGAACCTGCTCTGAAAGGAGCTAGCATGCCGCACCGACCCCTCAAGGACCGATGTGACGACAGTCACCTCTCGATCCGATCGGGCGTCATCCTTGTCTTGCGTCATACCAACAAGACAAAGACTACACAAATGTGGCCCACGGTATGATGCCCACCGTCCAAATACGGACCGACGGGACGCATATACGATCCCACCCACTATGGGATGGGATCCACGACGAAGGTCTAGACCCAGAGACCTTCCTGACTTGCGGAGAGCCCTGACCCCAATGATAGGGGTCGTGGCCCTCAGCCCCACGGAGCGACCAAGGGAACAACGACCCGGGGTGGCCGCCTACTACGGGTACGACGCCCCAGGAAACCTGGAGACAACGGCGAAGACCAGGACGGATGTCACGTTGCACAGGACAGCTAACGAAGCATCACCATAGCTATAATGCTGCCATAGCCAGCACAGTAGCATCACGTCAGACCCTGCTGCGACGTGGCCACAAGACCATGACAATAGCCACGCCCGAGCGAGCACCAGAAGATGGCGTAGCTTGCAAGCCAAGTTAGTTAGGACCTCCTTCAAACTCTCGACTCTTCGGTCGGAGGAACCTACTCTTTGTAACAAGCCATGGCCTCAAACTCTATATAAGGGCATCTAGGACTTCTATCTCGGACATTCTTCATCCTCTATCATTCCATCCATTGAAGTAGGGCTCCTGGAGCTTCTCTTCGGGCTGCCCCTCATCTAGCATAGGTTCTACCACCTCTTTCACCATTCTTGCATCCCCCATTGTAAGAACTACAGAGTATTCAAGCGAGGAACATGCACTCGATCTTCTCTGAGGCTGGACGTAGGGCTCTGGCCTGAACCAGTATAACCTCATGTCTATTGGATGTTACCATCGTCTTCCTAAAGCAGCGCGACAATCGCATAAATTTACTAGTCTAGTTTACGAAATAATAACAGACATATTCAAATCCATTTTATTATAGGAAAGTGGGAGTATGTTGATAGTTATAGACTTTATCAAAAAAAATTAAAGAAATAGTTGTAAAAAAATATCCAAATATTTCGACTAAAAAATGTATGCAAATAAAATCTCAAAATTGATTTATTGCTATAAAACTCCTTTGACTTTGTTTTAGCTCGAAAAAAATTTAAAATCGGATCCTTTTTTCATAAAATCGTGCTCCATCTTACCGTGCCTAATTAGGATGAACTTTTGATATGGTTAAACTAATTATTGATATAAAAAATCACAACGTTTAATTTTTTAAATACACACATACCTTGTATTTGGGGATGGATACCTCATGTGTACATGAGTATCGTTTTGTCCCTCGTACATCCACTGTGCTCGAACTCTTTGGTTGGTTTACTCCTCTCATCCTCGGTTAGTTTTGGAGTTATTATTTTCACAAAACTGGCATAAAAATACAAGAGTACTATAGAATTACTCGTACCAGTAGTACTACTAGCCGGAGAGGCCGTGTCGGCTTCTGTTCGTTCTGCGAGGCTTCTCTGCGTTCTGACAAGAGGTAGTGGCGCCGCTGCATACAGGTAGCAGCGGCGTGCATGACCAAGCACGTTCCTGCCTCGGGGAGTTGGACGCATTGGGACTCCCCATGTCATGCATGCCAGCGTGCAAACTGAGGGCCAGTTTAGGCCTCGTTTAGATCCAAAAATTTTTGGATTTTGGCTCACTCTAGTATTTAGTTTGTATTTGGTAATTAGTGTCTAATTATGGATTAATTAGGTTCAAAAGTTTCGTCTCGTGATTTCTCACCCAACTGTGCAATTAGGTTTTTTTTCGTCTACATTTAATACTCCTTTCATATGCCGCAAGATTCGATGTGACGGGCACTGCGCAAAATTTTTTAGAATCTAAACATGCCCTTAGTTCCTCCCAAAACCCAAAAATTTTTGCGCAGTATCAATCACATCGAATTTTACGGTATATGCATGGAGTACTAAATGTAGACGAAAAAAAAACCCTAATTACACAGTTGGGTGAGAAATCGCGAGACGAAACTTTCGAACCTAATTAATCCATAATTAGACACTAATTGCCGAATACAAACGAAAGTGCCACAGTAGCCAAACCTAAAAAAATTTGGATCTAAACGCGCCCTGATTCAGGCGCCCAGCTCCAGCCTGTTTCAAGTTTCAATTCAGCTTGGAATCGCAAACGGGTTCCAGCCTGTCCTGTTCGGCAGCCGTCTGAAACTCATGTGTTGCGGGAGAAAAATACTATAGATTCTAGCTGATAAGCCGGCTGATAAGTTCAAGCGAATGGCGGTGAACCAGCAGGGGCGACGACGACGATTCCGACAATGGCCGTCGCGCGATCGGCCTGCTGGAAATTGAACACACCGACACCGGGGAAGAACGTCCGTCCATCCTCTCCGTCTCCGATCCGCGTTCCGGTTCGGGGTTCTAGTCTGAATGCGTGATGGCGACGATGTTCATCCGCCGCACGAAATGAGCTTCGGGGCCTTCAACGTTGAGACACAGAACGGTCGAACAGAACCCCGGCCACCCGACCTCCATCCGATCCATGTATGGATGAAAACGGTACGGATATTTATTCGACCGTCCGTTCGACCGAACAAATATGAACACTTATCTGGATAGTTACTCGGATATCCGTAATTTTTTTCGGATACGGATAATAAAATGGATATCTTAGACGGATATCAAATACGAATGTAATATCATCGATATCCGGCGGATATCGGATAATCCGGTTAAGTATCGGATATATCTGGATATTATTCAAACGGATATTATTCGGATATTATTCAAACGACCTTGGATGGAGAAATGATCAAAATAAAAATTGTAGATCTCAAAAAGTTATGAAACTTTCTTGTTTACAACTTTTTCATTTGAAATCATTTAGTGCTTCAAAATGCTATTTGAATTTCAATTTCGAAATGGTTAAAGAACGTCTATTTCTCTTTTTAATCTTTGACTAAAACTTGTAACTGGTTTTTCTTCCTCGTACTAACTTCAAATTTGATAATTTTTTTTTCTAAAATTTTCTAAAATCATGTTCTATCAATTTATTATGTTCTTATAGCTATTATTGTGTTCATCTTTTCATGTGACTTATTCTATCTATTTGAATTTTGAATTTCAAAAAATAGCAACTTCAAACGTCATTTTCAAACAATAAATGATTTCAGCTGAAAAAGTCATGAACATAAAAGTTGTAAAACTCCTCAAGATCTACAATTTTTATTTTGGTCATTTGTTCATCCGAGATTGTGGTAGTAACATTATTCACAAAATTTACATCTCTCTGATAGTTTCATAAACTATAAGAGAGATGTGTGAGATTCGTGAATAATGTTACTATCACTATGTCGGATAAACAAATGACCGAATAGATATTTGTATCCGACCGAATCCGAATCATACCGTATTCGATACTCATTATTCGTATCCATAACCGAGTCAATTCGTATTCGTATATGTATTCGAACGCTATCCGTGTCCGAATCTAAATCCGAATAGAAATATGAAAATAAATATAATATAAGTGATATCCGTTCGTATGCGATCCGGTTTAATCCATAGATCCACGGCGGCGCACGTGACGCCGTCCTGAGTCCTCCGGCCGTCCGACCACCACACCGTCTCGTCTGATCGCCTGACTGTTACAAATGTCACGCTCAAGCAGTCTGCAGAGCAGAAAGATTCACTTGCAGAGAGCCGTTGGTCCATGCGTCCGTCCATGCAGGCACTGGGCCGGTCAACACGCATGCGCACAGACGGAGATGGATGGTCATGGAGATGCCAATGCCATGCCACCAGCGGCGCGGGCGGCCTGGACCTTGCGCTGGCTGGGGATGCCTGTCCGGTCCCGCTTGTCGCCACTACTCCCACCCCCTCTCACAATTCTTTCGTCTTCAGCTCACAGGCAGGCCAACGCATGTTTGATTTACCCTACTAAAGTTTAGTTATTTTTAGTCATTAAAATGTCAAATACCTCCACTAAAGTTTAGTGGCTTTTAGGCCTGATTTAGTTTCTCCTTCTAAAATTTACTTCTATCCCATCGAATATTTGGACACATGCATGGATTATTAAATATAGACTAAAAAATAACTAATTGCACAGTTTGTGACTAATTTACGAGACAAATCTTTTAAACCTAATTAGTCCAAGATTTGACAACGTGGTGCTACAGTAACACATGTGCTAATAACGGATTGTTTAGGCTTAATAAATTTCTCTCGCATATTACTAACGGATTCTGTAATTTGTTTTTTTATTAGTATCCAATTACCCCATGCGACACAACACCCAAACTTTACACTTTGAATTTAAACAATGCCTTAGCCTCCAAGCAGTAGCTAAAAGTGACTAAATTATACATGGAATAGCTGGTTCAGTTGTCTCTAGCGGGGACAACTAAACAGGGGTCACTGAACAGAGGTCGCTAAACTTTAGGAGCCGCTACGTTTTAAGGGATGGAACCAATCAAACCGCCCCCCACCCACCCACACACACACACTGGTCACTGGTGACTGGTAGGTGATTGTTTAGTTCATCCCAGACCGGCATCCGTTTGCCGAATCGGACAGACAGGACAAGCACGACAGCTGAAGCACGCATGCACTCAGCAACAGCGGCTCTCCGTTCTTTACGACTCCTACTTGCTTGTTTCTTTGCTGTTGGAGCAGGCGATGCTAGTTCCGGACGAATGAAAACCGGCTGCTGGGTATTTGTATACTCATCCATCCATTCATTCATTTAGAGCAAGGCTAAGCTCATCACCATGATGATTACTACATGAGCCATGCTACAAGTACCTAATCTTCTTCTCTGGGGAAAAGGCCAAATCCCTGCTTTTTGCCGCATCAGCGTTTGACCGACGGGGGGAATCTTCAGCTTGAGGGCAGAGCTAAAGCGACCTGCTGCTTCCCTTGGCCGCTTTACCAATTCTCGTGTCCAAATCTCTCGCTCTCGACTCTGGTTGCTGTTATCGGACCTGATGAAAGGTACACGACAGCAGCAACCAAATTCAGTTGCGCGTGCTCGCGCTCTTCTGCAGGCCAGCTGCTGGTCTTGGGAGTCGGAAGAAAAGGGGATAAGCTGCAGCCTACAGGCCTTGCAATCTTGCATTGACAAATGCTCTTCTTGGCAACAGTTATGGCCATGTTTGGATCGGTTTCGGATTCTTAAAATCCAGCTTTTGCCTCTAGTTTCTAAAATCTGGATTCTAATAAAAAACTTTGGTGAGGGCGTTTGGTTCTCCTATTTTTTTAAAAATCTAACTTTATTTATACCTCCATGGGTCACAACAAACTGGCAAAAGCTAAGTATTAATAGCTTCATGTTTTTTAATAATCTGACAAAAAATGTCATGTTTGGATCCCACCCAGTTTCTAAAAATCCATATTCTTAAAAACTGGCAAAAACCGAAAGGATCCAAACAGGATCTATGTATAGGCAAAACTTGCTTGCTCATCACTTGTGAAATTTGGACTTTTATCATTTCTCACTACTGCTTTTTCTCCCCTATTTTAGCACCCATTGGAACATGGGAAAATGATCCGAGTCCTGTGTTTTTCTGTAAAATTGAACTGAGTTCAAAATTCCTACACGATTTCATATGAAATTGAACGTAGTAACTACGACACTTCAAAGTAGAGTGCCCCCACTTTGCTATAAGTACTAGCACAACCACGACTTTATTGCAGACACTTGCATTACAGCCTCAGACATTCCACAAAAAGGAGGCCTAGCTGCTGGCTGCTGCCCCCTCTCTAGAGCCTACACACACAGGCCTTTGCTCAGATTGCAAATTACTCTCCCCCCCTCCCTGTCCAAACCAGTGTATCAGTCTATTCGTTTATTGGTTTCAGTCAGAATTTAATAGTCAGCCAACAGTGTTCTCCTCTCACAACAAATCAACACCAGCCAGGCTTATCAGGCCAGAAACCAACCAGCGAACAGGCCACTAATCACCTTGTTTCCCTTGCAAGCTACTACACCTAATCAACCAAACCCACCGCTCTCCCCTCCCCCTCTTTCCGGATCCTAAAATGATAAAGCAAGATTAGCCACATCTGGGATAAAGCAAGATTACCCATATCTGGACTCTGCCCTAGGGCACAGCAAAATCCATAGTACCAGCACAAAGCATCACCCACACATTTTCCTCAGATCCTAAAAACGAAAAAGCTAGTAAGATTAGCCAGCCACATTTCGGCATGATGGATGCATCCAACACATTTGAGCAGGAAAGCATCAGCCACGCTCAACAGTCGGCCAGAACACAAGGACAGACAAGAAAGACTGAGCGAGCAGAGGTTAACGAACGAACCCAAAGAATGCTGTTTTGACAGGGAGACAGAACAGCGGCGCCGGTACGGAATTACAGATCACGAATCGTCCTCTCCTCCCACTACACACTGTGCAAGCCGCCCAAACCCAAAGGCACGCACGATGAATGCACTCACTACACGCTACTAGTACTGACAGCAACGAATGTCTATGTACATGGCTACACAAATTCCTACTGCTAATCATCCTGCTCCACCGTCCCAGTGTCCGTCCATCCATGGCGTCGGTGCTGGTTCCTGGATCTGACGACCGACGACGACCATCCTTCCTGACTCCCAACATCATGCCAGCCTGACCCGAACTTCACCCTGCTTCAGCTCCCACTGTCCGTCCATCCATGGCGTCGGTGCCGGTTTCTCAAACTTGTATGTAGCAGTACAGTAATGCCGTGTCTCCCCTCCACGCACATTAAGGTTGAACCGTCCGTGTGTTCTTGGATCCGAGCATTCCTCCTCACGATCACGAGCAGGACTTGATGAGCCCGAGGTTGTACAGGTTCCGCTTCACGAGGTTGCCGAGGTAGACCAGCCCAACGCTGACGCCGACGCTGCCGTGGTCGCTGTCGCTCGGCCCGTCCTTCTGGAACACCTGCGGCGGCCGGGGCTCCTCGCTCACGACGAGGCAATCCGCGCCGACCCTCTCCCTGACGGCGTCAATGGCGCTCTGGTCCGCCGCCTTGCCAGCCGCGTCGGTCACGTAGAACACGTTCGAGGCCAGGTCGCCCTTCGTCGACACCTCCGCCTGCGCGACGAGCAGCCCGTTCTCGCGGAAGGTCCGCGTCACCTCGGACAGCAGCCCCGGCCGGTCCGGCGTGCACAGCTCCAGTCTCACGCCCTGGATGCAGCCAATGACATTAGTTTCTTGGAAATACTTTGACTACTAGTAAAAGAATGCGATTTTGATGCCAACATTAGCATCAAATCATCAACATCGTGTAATTGAACTCGATTTACCTCCTGTGATCTCCGTTCTATGGCGGCTTGGAGGCATTGGTTGAGCCTCTCTCTCTCGGCCTCGGACCGGATGGGGCTCCCGTCGGCGCGGCGGATGTAGAACTCCTGTCGAGCGCGGTCGCCCGCCGTGTCGACGGTGCCGTGGAACACGACGTAGTCCATGTCGTGGAGCGTGCACACCACGTCGAACAGCAGCTTGGGCCGGTCGCGGCACAGCACGGTGACCACGGAATACCCACGCTCTGCCCAGCTCTGCACGGACACGGCCGGGGACAATTCCGGGAACGAGGTCGCGCGGTCGAGGTCCGCGGCCATCAGCTGGTGGAGGCGGCGGTCGGCGTGCGCGACGCCCGCGGCAGGGACGGCGGCCACGGCGCCCGGGGCTTCCCCGTCGCCGCGGAGGAGGTGGCCGAGGCGGGCGAGGATGCGCACCACGCGGTCGTCGTCCGTGCCCGCGGCCAGCTCCTCCCCGCGGAGGAAGACGACGCACGCGAGGCGGCCGCGATGCGTCCACGCGCGGGCGTCCACCACGCTGCACTGCATGTCGGCCAGCACGGCGAACACCTCGGAGATGAGCCCCGTGCGGTCGGCTCCCGTGAGCTCCAGCGCCGTCAGCCCCTCGAGCGCCGCCGGCCGCGACGGCTCGTTCCACGTCCCCAGAGACTGCAGATCGAAGCAACGCGTCAGCGAAAGGCAGCTCATTTTCGGAACGCGTGGGCGAGGGCGGAGGACGGGATGGCGAAAGGCCGCTCTACCTGCTGGATGTAGGTGATGACGCTGTCGTCGGTGAGCTTGCGGCCGAGGCGGTCGGTGACGTGGAAGACGTCCATGAACCAGCGTCCGTCGGAGGAGATGTAGGCCTTGTTGATGGAGAGGTCGAGGTCGGCGAGCACCTGCACGGCCTCCAGCAGCAACCCTCTCTTCCTGACGCTGTCCACCTGCAGCGCGGCACCACGGACCAGAGCCCCCATGCAAAGTCAGCCACCAAGAACCGGAGGACGAGACGGGGAACGGATGGCGACGACGGCGGAGCGCGGCTCACCTGCACCAGCGTGGCCGTGGGGCAGACGGCATTGTCGATGACCACCCGAGGCGTGTTCATCCGGATCACCAGCTTCTCGTACTCATCGAGCCACTCCATCGCCGCCGGCAGGTCTCTCTCGCGAGCTCCGCCTCGGCGTGTGCGTGCGTGCAGGCAGAGGCAGGCAGCGAGCCCTGGCACGCGCGCCGGCTGTATATAAAGCGCGCGCGAGGCGATCCCTGACAGCAGGGACGAAGGGAACAAGGAGGAGGCCGAGGACGACGACGCTTCGGCGGGATCGCCCGCGGGCTTGGATGCTTCCCCGCGCTTTGGCGTGGCTCTGCGCGCCCGCCTTGTTGGCTGCCCCGCCTCCCTCCTGTGTCTGAGCTAGCAGAGCTGGAATGCGTGGGCGGGTGGGAGCGGTGGACGGGCGCGCGGATTTAAGAGGTGGAGGGGTGGTGGGTCCCGCGCGGCACATGCCGAGACGACTGGCGACGGCTCGTGGGAGCCAGGTGGGTCGCCACGTGGAGGGCCTCCGAGCGCTGTGCCTGTCCCGGCTGTGCCTGTCCCGTGCCTTGCACTTGCATACTACTCCCTGCCCTTTGCGTCCGGCTTACTTAACTTTTTTATTTATAATTAAACGAAAATGTACAAATAATTCGCTGTGTTCGATTGGTAGGATGAATAGTGAATTTCGGATGGTTTGGATGATTCAATAGTATTTTGTGAGAGAGAATAAACTGAAATAAGCTGAAACACAAGTCTACCGGCCGAACGCGGTCCGGACATTTTTTTTCTGGTTCTTCTTGTAGTAGCGGGATAATATTACTATTTTAAAAGCCACACACACCCGGGTAACAATTAACTATGTTAGCCTTGACAAACTAGCTAAGGGATTGTTTGAATAGCAATTCCAACTAAAAATTGGCCAAAACTAGACATATAGTCTATTCAATATGTGAGTTGATTTATTAGCCAAGTCTCTAACTAAGGGCTTGTTTAGTTGGCGAAATTTTTTGGGAAAGAGTACTGTAGCACTTTCGTTGTTATTTGATAATTAGTGTTCAATCATAGTTTAATAAGGCTTAAAAGATTCGTCTCGTGAATTTCATCTAAACTGTGTAATTAGTTTTATTTTTTATTTATATTTAATGCTCATGCATGCGTCTAAAGATTCGATATGACGGGAAATCTTGAAAAAATTTGTAAAATTTTGGGAACTAAACAGGCACTGAATGCTAGCCAAACAACTTGAAATTGTTAGATGAATGGTAGTAAGACATTAGACAGACTAACTATATAACGATCAAACAGGTCCTCGGCAAAATTTTATTCGGCGAGCAGCTAACGTCCTGTTCGTTTGGCTTATAAACCATACTTTTTCAGCCAACGAATAATATTTTTCTCTTACAACAAATCAGTCAACAATACTTTTAGCCATAGCTTATCAGCCAAGCGAACAGGACAAATCTCAGGGGCCTAAGGATTTTATTTACTGTACTGAAATGCCAAATCTCTGCGGTAGCGGACCAACAGAAATTAAAAACAATAGACGGAGCTACTAATGGGTAGAGTACCAACCAGCGGCATTCCATCGTTTCAAAAAAAATGGCATTCCAAATCTCTACAAGAAAATCTTTGTTAGCGTGTGTTTAGTTCGTGAAATAAAAATTTTTGGATGTCGTATCAGATGTTTCGGGACGTCAGAAGGGGTTTTCGGATACTAATAAAAAAATTAATTATATAGCTCGCCTGAAAACTGCGAGACGAATTTATTAAGCCTAATTAATCCATCATTAGCGCATGTTAGTGACTGTAGCACTTATGGCTAATCATGGACTAATTAGTCTTAAAACATTCGTCTCGTGATTTCTAACAAAACTGTGTAATTAGTTTTTTTTTTCTATATTTAATACTCCATACATGTGCCGCAAGATTCGATGTGATAGTTTAGTGTGAAAATTTTTGAACTAAACCAGGCCTAATCGAACGGAAAGTACTAGTACGGCTGAACCCTGTATGGAGCAGTACTCGTAAAGTCGTAGTAACGCAAAGCGCGAGCAGAGGAATTTGTTTTTCCGGCTACCATCCGGCAGCAGGCCACGTCAGCTGGCGGGGCGGGTCCGGTGGGACCGGGCGGGAGGCTCGCGCAGTTGTTTCTGGGCGGGCCGTGGGCCCGGCAGTGCCCGGCCGCCGCGCGCCTTTTCTGCTGCTGTGCGGTGCGGTGCTGCGCTGCGGCACCAGCACCACCCACCAGCCAGTCAGCCCGCAGTCATAGACGAAACTACCCCTTGCCGCGCCGTGTAGCCCCCGCCGTCGCAGCTTTTTCTTCTTCTTTTTTGCTGGAGCTTCCAATGCTCTCCTTAATCTCCTTTTTGTTTTTTTTATTACCGCATCCTTCGTGGGAATTTTTTGATCGGACGCAAGTCACGGAACGGACAGTGGTTGAGACAAAGCAAGCAGGGGCATGCTGTCTGGATTTCTGCTGGGTTTGGAGTGGTGCCCTGGCTCCAAACGGGCGATTTTTGGGTACGCTCGTCGGAAGAGACAAACGGGCAGGATTCCGCTCGAATATGCCGCCGGCCGGACGGAGGTGCCGAGTGCCGAGCGTGTGTGTTTTGTACTACTACCGTGGCGTAATGGCATGTGTGTGCAACTGTGCATGTGTATCCATACGAAACGAGACCACCAATAAGACAGCAGTGTGGCCAGCCAGCCACGGCTGCAATTGAAAAATGCCAGTAAATATTGGGGGAAAAAATCAAGAGGCCTGCCAAACATATCCTACTAGGGTGTTAGTGTAGCATGTTCGGATAATTTCAGAGGAATGTGACAGGACAGGAGAATTTGAAATTACTAACTTCACTGCACTGCAACAGGGGTTTGGTTGGCCGAATGGTACACGACCACTCTTGAGAGCGGTGGCACGCACAGTGCGAGTTTAATGGGTTGCTACGTGCTGGATTTCGATGGATCCGGAGGTGGATTTATGGCTGCCCAGGATCATGCGACGTCGTACCGTCCCGTCCCCGTCCCCACGCGGTCGCGCATTCAATGGAACGAACGCCCAGGCCGGATGGGCACGACGCTCGATTGCCCATGCATGCATGCGCCGTTACGTGGCGGCCATTAATGGCGGCCGGCCGAGATGGATCCGAATCCAGATCGATCGCCGATCGGAGGCGCAACCGACGTACGTAGTAGGATCGAGCAGGCAACGAATGCCGGGTCGGGTCGGGTCGGTTCGTACTACTGCCTACTACTCCTTGGCGCGTTGTTCGTGCGCGGGCAACGAATGCTCCTGGAGCATCCGTGAGTACAGAGCGCCCCGCGTCCGCCGGCTTCCGTCGGCGATCGTTGCATGGCGGGCATCCAGGGGGAACCAAAGGAGAAGAAAGAAGCAGTGGGTGAGACTATGGATCAGGACCCAAAGGAACCCAGCTTGGAGGAGCGGCTGGGAAGGATGAATTTGCAAGGGGAAGAAGAGGAGGATCTTGATTTCTCGGAGGAGTTTGAAGAGCTCGTCAAGGATGTACGCTGGCTTGCCCTGTTTAGGGTTCATACATCGAAGCCGTTCAGTCATGCGGCTCTGTTCAGTGCCATGCGGATAGCATGGGCAGCAGCAAAGGAGGTAACGTTCAAGGTTCTCGGTGGAAATCTCTTTCTAGTTCAAATGCACTGCCTTGGTGATTGGACTAGAATGATGGAAGGAGGGCCCTGGCTATTTCGAGGAGCTGCGATGGTGATCGAAGAGTATGATGGTTTCTCTAGTGTGCAAACATATTCCAGTTTGGACTCGTGTTCAAGGAGTACCGGATGGCTTGATGAAGAAGAGGGAGTTGGCAGAAAAAGTAGCGAGGAAAGTGGGGGATCCCATTCACGTGATCGTTAATGAAGGCAGGATTAATCCTGCGCCCTATCTCCATGCTAGGGTTTTTCTTGATCTAAATAAACCTCTAGTGCGTGTGGTGCCTATCGCTATCAAGGAGAGGATGATGTATTTGGTGCAATACGAGAAGCTTCCGAGCTTTTGTTTCAGGTGTGGCTTGATGGGCCATGAAGTTGCTGAATGTGGAGATGGGGTGCATGGGAAAGATGAGTGTGAATGGGGTGATTGGTTCAGAGTATCGTTTCCACCGTCTATTGGTGGAAGACAGGATAGCAGAGGAGGAAGAGGTAGAGGTGGCGGTAGAGGTAGAGGGCGAGGGAGAGGTAGGGGGCCGTGATTAGTGGGCAGAAGAGGAGGCTAAAGACATGGAGACCTCAGCTGATGATGAGGAAAAATTGGATGCTGCTCTAGCGTCCAAAAAGAGAGAGGTTACGAAGGTAGATGGGAGAGGTCTGGTGGCAAATCAGGTGAATCTTTTGGAGAGCTCCACTTCGACAACGAGCCCTCTGAAGGAGCAAGAGAAGAAGAGATCGAAGAGAAGCAAGGAAGTTGGTGATGTTACAAATAACCCTTTGTTTGGATCGGCGCCCTCTGACGAGGAGGGTGACCGGGCGCAATGAAACTCTTAGTATGGAACTGCCAGGGGCTAGCTAGCTCCCAGGCAGTTCGAGCGCTTTTGGAAATCTAGAAGCGAGAGCAACCAGATGTGTTTTTCCTGTCTGAAACGCATCTGGGGAAGGCGAAGGCGAAGGCAAAAAATTTGAAGAGACATTTGGGATGTGATCATTACATCATCCACGAGAGTGATGGTCGCAGTGGCGGGCTTTTGATGCTGTGGAGGAAGGATGTGGTAATTCAACTAAATGATGTTTCTAAGTACTTTATTGATGTGGTAGTCAAGGATGGAGATGAATGGAGGCTAACTGGAGTATATGGAGAGCCGATTGGGATCACAAGGACCAAACATGGGGGGCGCTACGCTCGTTACATGGTAGCAGTTCGCTCCCCTGGCTGGCCTTGGGTGATTTTAACGAGATTTTATTTCATCATGAGAAGGAAGGGGGCGAGCACGCCCTCAGGGACATATACAAGCGTTCCAAGACGCTCTGGCGGGCTGTGGTCTTGCGAACATTGGTTATACCGGAGACATTTTCACCAGGCAAAGGGGGGAAATCAGAGAACGCCTTGATAGAGGCGTCACGAATCCTGAGTGGAATATTATGTTTCCTAACGCAAGGTTGGTAAACGGTGAGATGGTGAAATCAGATCACCGCCCGTTCATTGTAAATACGGACTTCCTTAGTGCAAATGAGCAATTACACAGGAGCCCGAAACGATTTGAGGCGAGGTGGCTGAAAGAGGAGACCGTGGAAGAAATTGTTCAATTAGCATGGGCGAGGGCTTCGTCGCTTGGCCACGGGCCTAAGTTGATGGAGAAAGCTGTAACACCCCGGTGTTATGCCTACATTTAGGCACTGCTAATCATACATATCATGCATCATCAAGCATCCTAATCATACCTGCATAATCTTGCATATAACAACTGGAACATTACTTCGAAACATACGAAACATGTTTGTGAAAAGTAAATGATGCATACACTTATTAGAGTTGTTTTGCTCTGATTCTTGCTTGCTAGTTGAGTAGAAATTGTTGGTTATGCTTGTAAATCATCTAGAATTGTTTAGCACAATTTTTGGAGCAAGGTTTGTATTCAAATTAATTCAAAAATTTTGCTTCCAAAGTAATTTCCCAAAATTTGGGTTTTGAGTTAAAATTTAACTTTGAGTCTATAATTTAAAATCTAGATAGAATTGGACTTTGGTCATAAAAGCAAAGTTGTAGGGAATTAAATTCTAAGCAACTTTCATTTTTGGTCCATTTTCAAAAGATGTCATTTTCTTGCTCAAAATGAGATTTGAAAAACTGGAATTGAAAATCTCTTGAAAATTTAAATTGAAAATCTTCATTTTTCCTTAACAGGCCACCGCCTCGCTTCTGGCCCGACAGCCGAAGCCGGCCCAGCCAGCCTCCCACCCGCGCGCCTCGCGCTTCCACAGCGCCCCGGCCCAGCCCAGCGCGCCGGCTCTTTCTCCCGCTCGCCCTCGCGCGCCCGTCGCAGCGCCACGCCGCGACCGCGGCAGAGGAATCCCGCCGCGTGGCGACTCCGCGCCGGCGTCGCCCGCCGCGCGGCAGCCGCGGCCTGACACCGCGCCCACGCGCCCGCCTTCACCTGCTGGTGCCCGCGCACTCGCTCACTCGCGCCCGCGCTCCCTTTTCTCCCCCTCCAGAGCCGAGCCTCGAGCTCCGCCCTCGCCGCGCCCGCAGCTCCGCCGGCGTTGAGCTCTCGCGCCGCCGCGCCATTTCCCGATTGCTCGCGCCCGCAGCTCCGCCTCGCCTCCCTTCGGCTCACGCTCGCGCTTGCGCCGCCTTCCGAGCCCTGGGTGAGCTTCCCCGCGCCTCGCCACCGACGTCCATGGCGCCGCCGTGCTCGGCCGCCGTGGAGCGTCCTCTTCCTCCCTTTCTCAGCCGTGCTTGGCTGCCTGCTCGCTTTCGCCATTGCCTCGCACAACTCCTGCGCTCGTTCGCTTGTGCTGCCGTGGCCGGAGATGGCCGCCGGCCGCTGGCCGAGCCGCGCCGTCGCGCCAGCGCGCACCCCGGCGAGGCACCCTGCCTCGGCTGGCCAGGCCGAGCCAGGCCGTGGGTTGACGCCCTGTTGGGCCGTCTTCCTTCCCTCGCGCTCGGGCCGCGCAGGCCGGTTGTGGCCGTGGGCCAACTGTTCCCCACGGGCCGGCCCAGTATTTCTTAAATGAATTGATTTCCATTTATTATTTGTTAATTGAAATCTGAAATGGTTTGAAAAATATTTGGGTGATCAAACTTGCTCCAAATTTGTTGAAACAAATTTTGCTAGGTTCCTTATCATCAGATCTACTTGGGAAAATTATTGCATGTCATTTTTGGGATATTTTTCTGTAGGATTTTATTTAATCATGGATATTGCTGATAACTTGAAAAATATGTAGAAAAATCTATAGGCTTCAGAAAAATATGATTTCAAGTTTGTTAATCTTATTATGTAATGTACTTCCTAGGAAAAATATGTTTCATGCATGTGCTGTGGGAAAATTTTGAGGTGTAGTTCAAGTACCTCTAATGGCTGAATTTTGTTATTTTTGCTAGAGAGCAAAATTTGTATAAAACATGCATGTGGTAATTTTTGTACAGTTATTATTGACTGTTTAGAACTTAGGAAAAATACTAAATCTGTTGGTTGACACTTTTCATAGTACAAAGTAATTTCATGCTCATTTTTATGCTATAGCTTGTCATTTTTGTGTAGGATAGTTTACTTATCCAAATGCCATGAAATTTTTATGGTAGTCTGTTTAGGGTAGTATTATGCTACTGTATTTTTCTCAGATTTTTAGGAGCATCAGAAATATATGTTGCTATTCAAACCTATTATTAATTAGGGTTTAAGCAAGTGTTGCTTTAAGTGTGATTAAGAAATTATTAAAGCTTTGGTGTATCTTTGAAGCATTTCATAAGATATGTTAACTTAACATATTGGTAGTAGAAGAGAATGCAGTAGATGACATGTGCTTGTAGCATAGTTTCTTGAATGATGTTGACTACCTTGCTTTTCAACATATCCATTGCATTCATCTCCTTCGATGCACCGATTGCATAGGCACTTACACGCATTGCATCATACAGGATCGCAAACCGAGAACCCAGTCGTCATTCCCGAGGAGCCCGAGGAGCGATTCGAGTGCAAAGAGCAGCGAAAGCCGTGTGCCGACGAGGAGGACGTTGAAGAACTTCCTGAGTGCCCGATCACCGTCCCAAGCTCCTTCGAGAGAGGCAAGCCCCGAGCATCTTTCTCTCCGGTTTGCAATGATTTCATTAAATCCTTTACTTTAAATTGATGCATTACGTTCAGGAGTTGTTTGCAACCGTTCTTTGCATTATACCTTGTTTACCTTTGTTATACTATATCCTTGTTACCCTGGTATCCACAGTCGAGTCAATGCTTAGCTGGCTTAGACCGGTAGAAGTCGGGTGATTTCATGTCACCTGCGAGCTATAGGTGGTTACCTGGATCTGTTTGGATGGCTATGAAGTCATGGTATAACTAAGTGTTAAATGAAGTTGAGACCGGGCGGAGACTTGCAGGGTTTTGGACTGTAGTGTTTCCGTCTGTGTCGATTAAGGACCGACCGTTGTTGGGCCTCGAGTCATGTTGAACGATGCCTTACATTTAGTCGGCGGATAAAGTACCTTCCGATGCATGAAAATTTGGGAGATTTTTCGGGCCGAGTAGATTGCCCGCAGCGCCTTGACTCGGTCAAGCAGTGTGGTAGGACACGGGCGGATGATAAGACCAAAGTGCGATCGGTCGGCCCCCGGTACATGTGGTTCTGGCAAACTCGAGATACCTGGAAAGTTGACTTTCGGTGATCAATATCTCACTTTAGCGGGTGAGTGAGATTTGTGTAAGGAATAAATCACCAAATTGGTTAGAATCGATTCGAATCGCCATCGCTCTCCGGATAGTGAGCACTTGACTTGAGTGACTTCATCGTAGTAAATGTTTATGGAACACTTGGACAGTTATAGTGAATATGACAGTATGGAAGTTTGTTTAATGATCATGGTTATCATTAATTGCTTAATCACATGTTTACTCTAGTATAGATGCAAATCTAGTCGACAGGGTTAATAATAATTAACTTGACAATAATGCTTTTAGAAAGGTTCTTGAAATGCTAAAATGCTTCTTTTGCAAATGAGTCAGCTACCCTACTATAAAGCCTTCATGATTCCTTGGTGTCATTTATTTTCGGTTATGTCGGGTAAGTCTAGCTGAGTACCTTCTCGTACTCAGGGTTTTATTCCCACTTGTTGCAGATGGGCAGATGTATTACGGCTATTGTATCAACTGCCTTTATCCTGCGATGGGTGATGCTTAGGACCATGGGCATGGTCATTCCTTACGTCTCGTCTAATGCTTTTGTTGGAGATGATCATTCGCTGGCACTATATTTAAACTCCGCGTGAGTGTGTGTGTGGTTTGAACAAATGACTTCCGCTACTTTTATTCGAACTGGTTTGTAATAACTATGTTTAAACTCTGATGTATCTGAGGTTGCGAACTTTTATGTAATATGTGATGGTGACCGCTAAACTTATTACGATCATGGCTGGGACACGAGTTGGTTTGAAATCCTTTGTGATTTCACGGACTACCGGGTTATACGGGCTTAAGTTTGTTCAATCGTCTGCTCTGGTGGATGATTCTCTTACTTAATTTCGTATAATTGGTCGGTTCTGTTACAAAAGCAAATGCAGTCCATGCAGATCTGCATACATGGGACCGTGAGGTCCTAAAGAAGCTAGCTCAGCGTATGAAGAAACTAAAAAAGAAGCTGGAAAATTTGAGACGTGCACCAATGACGGATGAGTCAATAGCTGCACAAAAGGAGATCCTGCTCTGGTTGGAACTGCTTTTGGAACAAGAAGAAATTATTTGGGTGCAAAGACAAGAGCAAATTGGCTAAAGCACGGTGATAGAAATACAAATTTTTTCACCGCTTTGCTTCTCATCGCAAAAGAAGGAATATGGTACGTGCGCTAGATGATGATCAAGGAGTAAAGCATGAAGATATTGAGAAGATGAGAGAGATGGTCCAACATTATTTTGTAAACCTTTTTTCATCAGAAACCCAAGAGGTGGACCTTGCTGTTTTGTCAGATGTAAACCGTAGAGTTACAACTAACATGAATCAAATTCTCATGGCGCCTTTTTCTAGAGTGGAGGTGAAGAAAGGTTTGTTCAGTATTGGGGATTTGAAAGCCCCAGGACCTGATGGCCTTCATGCTGTTTTTTTCAAATGGTTCTGGAATATGTTGGGTGATGATTTGGCAGAGGAAGTCCTAGCTGTGATTAATAATGCTGCTGTTCTAGATGGATGGAATGATACTACCATTGTCTTAATCCCAAAGATTGACAGTTCGGAGATGGTGGCCCAATTCCGTCCAATATCGCTTTGCAATGTGGTTTACAAGGTAATTTCAAAAAAGTTATCAAGTAGACTGAAGGTAATTTTACCTGATATTATTAGCCACCAACAAAGTGTATTCGTCCCAGGCAGATTAATCACAGATAACATTTTGTTGGCTTATGAATGCATTCATATGATGAAGAAAAAGAAAGGGAAAAGGGACCCGGGTGCTGTCAAGCTAGATATGCATAAAGCTTATGATAGAGTTGAATGGAATTTTCTAGAAAGGATTATGATCAAACTGGGTTTTGACAGGAGATGGGTGAAATTGATCATGGCATGTGTCACTTAAGTAAAGTATAAAGTTCATTTTAATTATACTTAAACTAATATGATCACGCCAACAAGGGGGTTGAGGCAAGGTGATCCACTATCACCGTACCTCTTGCTGTTTGCAGCAGAGGGGTTATCGTGCATGTTAAAAGGAGCAGAGGAGAAAGGTGAGATCGAGGGGGTGAAAGTCTGTAGAGAAGCCCCTACTATCTCACACCTTTTATTTGCAGATGATTCTCTCATTCTTATGCATGCGGACAGGAAAAATGCAGATTGCCTTGCATATATTCTTTACCGGTATTGTGTAAATTTAGGTCAGAAAGTATGCGAGGCAAAATCTAGCATCTATTTCTCCAATAATACAGAGGTAAATACAAAATTGGAGGTTTGTGAGTCTCTAAACATAATGACAGAGACTTTAAATGATAAATATCTCAGTCTGTCGGCGTTGGTGGGAGCATATCGAAGTGATTGTTTTCGACATCTAATAGACAGGGTGAATTCAAGAATTAACGGATGGAAGGAAAAATTGCTAAGCATGGGTGGTAAGGAGATTCTTATTAAATCAATTGCTCAAGCTGTACTAGTATACGCGATGATGGTGTTTAAAATTCCGAAAAATATCTGCAAAGGAATAACAAATGCTATGTCGCAATTCTGGTGGGGTGATGAGGATGATCATAAAAGGATCCATTGGCAAGAATGGTGGAAATTGTGTGTTCCAAAAGGTAAAGGAGGTATGGGGTTCAGAGATTTGTAGTCATTTAATCTTGCGATGCTAGCTAAGCAAATCTGGAGACTACTGTGTGAGCCAGATTCTCTTTGTGCTAGAGTACTCAAAGCTCGGTATTATCCAGATGGTAAATTGTTGAAGGCAAGGATGAAGAGTGGGTGTTCTTATACTCGGCAAAGTCTCTTAGCTGGGCTTAATGTTTTAAACAGGGGTATATCTAGAGAGTTGGTGATGGGACTCAGATTAATATTTGGGAGGACAACTGGATTCCTAGAAGTCATAACTTGAAGGTCCAAATGGCCAGAGGCAACACCATCATAACTACAGTTGATGATCTCATCAACCCTGCGGATGCAACATGGGACGTCGATTTGGTAAAGTCAATTTTCTGGCCAGTTGATGTAAATCGGATTTTGCAGATTCCACTTAGCTTGGGGAGAGAAGATTGCGTGGCATGGCACTATAATAGGAATGTGATGTTCTCCGTGAAGTCGGCTTACCACTGCCGGTGGGAAAGTAAGTACGGTCCAAGAATTCACACTTTTGCAGGCAACTGGTGCGAGTAGAAGCCAAGCATGGAAACGATTATAGAAATTGGACCTGCTAGGTAAAATCAAGATTTTTGGATGGAGAGCACTGCACGGTTTCATTCCATGTATGGCTGTCCTAGCTAATCGGCACATCAACAACATTGGTGGGTGCCCGGTTTACAAAAATGGTGCTGAAGATATCAAATATGTGATTTTTACCTGTGACCGAGCAAAGGTTGTGTGGAGCTCCTTAGGAGTTTGGGAGAAAATTTTAGAGGTCATTGGCACTGATCGGTCTGGGTCAGTAATTATTGAGGAAGTGCTCAGAAGGGGGGAGACTGTAGATCATCTTGGTGACGGATTTTCAGAGCTTATTCTTACGGGCGGCTGATATCTCTGTTGGGAGAGACGCCCGCTTGTGTATGGTGAGAACATTCAGCGACCATCAAGATTGGGCTTGTCTATTGCTACCCTAACAAAGAATTACAAGATGGCCACTATAAAGGGCACCAAAGAACGACAAGGCTGGCTGAAATCTCCGGAGGGGTTTGTTAAAGTTAATATTGATGCCTCCTTTTATGAAGAAACGGGGAGCGGTAGCACTGGTGTTATTATAAGAGATTGGACAGGGGGAGCGACAGCAGCTTCACATACTTTTCTTCCCTATCTAGTGGACGCGCCCATGGCGAAAGCTTTTGCATTGAAGGAAGGGTTATTGCTAGCACAACATGTAGGTTGTAACCAACTGATTGTCCAGTCTGGCTGCATGGAAGTGGTGGAAAACAATGGCAAACGGAGGATTCTCGGCAAATTCAGCAGCTGCTATGTATGATGAATGTAATATTGTTGGTAGTGGGTTTCAGATGATCTCCATCGAACATTGCAGCAGAGAAGCGAACAAGACAGCGCACGAGCTGGCTAGGTGAGGCATGCAGACGAAACTTAATTGTAATTGGGATGATGAGCCCCTAGTTTTATTCTTGAGTTTTTGATGAACGATGTAATATCTCACGATCAATAAAGCTCGCCGAGTATTTTGTAAAAAAGAAGAAGCACGCAGCAGGCATGCATCCATGCGCCATACGTGACGGCCATTAATGGCGGCCGGCCGAGATGGATCCGAATCCAGATTGATCGCCGATCGGAGGCGCGACCGAGGTACCTACTAATCGGAGTAGTAGGATCGAGCAGGCCATGGCCGGGCTGCCGGCCGGCGCGGGCTCCGTTGGGTCCGGTCGGGTCGGTTCGTACTACTGCCTACTACTCCTTGGCGCATTGTTCGTGCGCGGGCAACGAATGCCGCCCCGTACAGTACGTGCTGCCTGCCACTGCCCACCCACCCAGCAGCCAGCCCGCCGGCTTCGTCATCGTCAACGTTTGCAGCGTTGAATAACGATGCGGTAGCTAGCTTAGCGGCGGCGACGTGGTGTTAAGTGTTTGTTAACCAATTTCCCCGCAACAAAGATTTGCCCACGATACGATTCGGCGCAGGGGGCGGCAAGGAGACCGGGCGAGCGCACGGCACGAATCCGGCCGGGGGCCGACGACGACCAACCGGCGAGCCGCGAGGCCGCGACGACGTGCGCCGCACACCGGCGCCCGCTCGCGCGCGCGCTCGTGACCCATCGGTGACAGGCGACGACGTGCGCGCGGCTGCGTCTGCGTGTGTGCACGCGTCGTGCCGTCGTCTGCGGGTGTGGAGCAGGGATGGGCATGGCAGTGCCTGTATTCTAATCGGGGATTGGATTCAACGGCCGCAATTCCGCCGTGCGGTGTGTCTAGTGTAGACGTAGTGGTGTGATCGTGTGATCGTGCCCTGGCCAGGCAGGTCATCACTTGTTTTTTTCCCGACAATTTGCCATCGTTGCCAAATCAAGTCTACCGTCTCTTTTGAATCACACACATGGATTAATGACTACTCAATCCGGTTCAACTTATAAAGCGTAGTTTAGCATGACACGACCTAGATTATATTTTGATCATTCGTTTAGTTTATATTGTTTATTATAAATCTATGATTATTTCTAGTATGTTTGTTTCAAATCTAACGGTATCTAGTTTGTATTACAATATTTAAAAATTCATGCAAGTTAGTGCTCAAAGCTTATAAAACTCTTACTTGTAAGGTGCGCAAGATGTCTTATAAACTAGACCAAAGGAAGTAATTTTTAGACCCTATTTGGATGTTGGAAGAATTCGGAAGTTGCCTTCTTAGAATCCATATAGGACCATAGGCTCCGATACACAACTTATTAAATATGTTGAAGCTCAGATTATAGATTTTGGTAAGCTGGGCAAACCCAACTTCTTCCGACTTCTAGACTTCAAAACACAATTCTTCCCTCCACTTCTACTATAGTAGTGGCATAAAAAACCAATGACTAAGGGTGTTGTGGTAATTATACACTAGAAAGCAACTTTTCTAAGCTTTCACACTATGGATCCAACCAACCTTTCAACCTATCTTCTATGATCCTTCTTTTTACAATCTAGCTTTTCAAAATGTATCTTCTATAGACTACGATGTATCCAAATAAGTCTTTAGTTTTAGAGTTTGTTTAGTATAATTCCTTGAGCCGTTTCGAGAGCAGGTTCAACGCCTCGCCAATCAAACAGGTCATGGGGAAATAGCTTCACGCTTAGAGCTCCTTGAATCATGCTAACCGATGAGGTAAGAAGGAGAGGGAGCCGGTTTCGGCAGACTCTCCTTTGTGCTTGTGGGCCTAGGTAAAAAATGCCCACCGCCTCGAGGTGTCGGTTGGCTGAAGTGGTGTTGTCGGGGCGGGCCGAGGCGGAGCGGAGGGGGTCCAACACAGGTGCTTGTTGTTTAAATTTTGAAGAAATAGTTTGAAAGGAAGGAAAAAACACGACCCTCACATATGTCAGATTCATATACGTAGACACGTGTCACAAATCCATGATAGATGTCCACAACAGTAATCGGAGACCAAGAGATCGAATGCAGTTTGACTTTTAAATCAGACGACCCATCAGGTTTTCCTTAAACCAATTGACTTGCCACTGGTTTCAACGTTCCGGAGCAATTATCGCACTACATTAAACGTTGACAAACCAATTCGCAGTACATTAAACGTTGACAGACCAATTCACGATATATGTTTTCTTTCTTCGTTGAAGAAGAAGAGGAGGAGGAGGAGAAGGCATGGCTGCAGCACGTCTTAATTTGGCACACGCATGCAGCTGTCCGGACCTGGACTGGTCCGGAACTCCGGATCAGTATAATAACCCAGGCTGAAAGATTCAGACACCGGCACGTCCACGTAGTGCAAGTGTGGCTCCTCCGGCGCTCAGAGGCCGGCTAGCTGGGACCTGGGACTAGTTTAGTGGTTTGCTGGCGGCCAAAGGGCAGCGTCAGGCTGTGAGTCGAGCCGGTCGACGACGTGCGAGTAGGCAGTGGATCGGCATGAATGCCCCAATCCACCGGTGGTTCTCACGCATGGCCGCGCCATGGTTCCGGAGGGCTGGACCGGAGCCATTCATTCCCGCCGCGGTCATATCCCACACCTTACGGACGTCTGACGGGGAACATGTTTTCCTGCTCGCCGGGGCGACCGACGCAGACACGCGTAAACATGCAGCAACACGTCGCGAACGGCAGGCAGTGCCGGTGGCTGCTACTGTGCGAGCAGGGTGGCCGTCGCGCTGCTCCCTGCTCGACCACGACCAGGACGGCAGCAGGACTAGTGGCTGAAAACCACAGTGGTCTCCTGTCGGCATGCCAGTGGCCGACAGGATGCTCTACTGTAATTTTTGTATACCAGCTACTTAGATTTACAATTATTCATTAAAAAATATATTTTTAAAAAAAAAAATCACTGATACGGACTGGCCGTTCGTTGTCCGCCGCTCCTGCTGCTGCAGCTGCGTCCAGGACCAGCCGCTTGGTGATGCGCCGCGCCATGGGGCATCACAACTGGAGGTGAGTGTTGACTGATGTTTGAGCTCGGAAACTAGGTGAGTGCTTTCAAAGTGTTTGTTGAAATGCCTCATAGCCAGCGGAAATGCTAGTTAGCATTTTTGTTCCCCCTCCTTGATTTCTGGGGTTGCTTTCGTCTTAAACCACTACTGCTTCCAATTGGAGAATACTTCAATCTGTAAACTGGTAGAGGCATAGCCAGTAAAATGAAGCCGGCGTACAACTGACAGCGAGAACTGACAGATTGCCTGTTAGAAATTAAGCATTGCAAGTTTTCACTGCATCTTGAGTAGCTTGTACATGTACAAGTGGACCAACCTAAGTTGAAGGCAACAAATTAATTACATCTTGTTCCAAATAAGTCCATTCTTCAAGATGGTAATATTTATAGAAACATAGTTATTCAAAATTTGACATAACAAAAGAGGACTGTAGTCAGAGTTCCGGGGACCCTGCCTTAATCCATATGCATCGCAAATAGGACCAAAATAAATATTAGTTTAAGGGTTCTTTAGACAAAGGCGCAACAGCACATTGCGACGCTCAGCGTTTACAGGTTCCAGACAACATTCAGCTCAACTTCTTAGGTTGAAGCCCTTACTGTAGTCATATATCTGTGCACATAACATTTGATAGGGATAAGCAAAACCAACCATTTCAACAGTAGCCGGTAATAAATACCAATAATACATCTAACGTGGTAGACTAGCTGATGATAGAAACTCTCGCTGCAAGCTAGAGTAGTTATAGCTGCGCTGAGGTGCTACATTAGCCCCATTGTTCGATTCAACAGAGAAGGATTGCCGGTGAGAGGCTAAAGCTCTTCTTGTCACCATTGGCTGAATGTATTGCTCGTTTCCTGTATAAACATGGGAAGAGTTCATCCTTTCTGCTAGTAAAAGTTGTAGTGTTATGACTACTTGCTTCATTGTCGGCCTTTCTTCACCTCGTAGCCTCAAGCACATCTCTGCAAGGGATGCGACCTTTTCAATCTCGTTCTCCGTTGCTTCCTCAAGAACTTCAGCAGCTATTATCCCTGTGGTCGGCCTCGTCATGATCTCTGAAAGGAAGTAGTTACACATGTTCTGCTTCGTTCCTGATTCAGTTGTAAAAACTGGTTGTTTTCTCAGAAGAAGCTCTAGAAGTACCAAGCCGAAGCTGTAAACGTCACTCTTCTCGTTTAGCTTCCAAGTTTGGTAATATTCTGGATCCAAGTAACCAAAGGTGCCATGCACATTGGTACTGACATGGGTTTGATCAATTGGGCCAGATCTTGAAGCGCCAAAATCAGAAACTTTAGCAGTATAGTTTCCATCTAGGAGTATGCTAGAGGACTTCACATCGTGGTGGAAGATTGATATCGAGGCAGCAGAGTGGAGATAGTACAGGGCTCCTGCAGCTTCTGTTGCAATCCTTAGACAATCATTCCACGGTAAGGAGGATCCACTACTTGAAGAATCAGCATGAAGAGTTTCAAACAAAGAACCATTTGGAATGAAATCGTATACCATTAAGGGGACCTCACTTTCAAGACAACACCCAAAGAGTTTCACAATGTTTTTGTGATTTATACGAGAGAGGATTGCAACCTCGTTGATGAAATCATTGATTTCACCATCCTTGATAAGCTTGGACTTCTTGGTAGCCACCACATGTTGATCAGATAAGATGCCTTTGTATACTGTGCCATGTCCTCCATGACCAAGAATACGTGCGGGATCAAAGTTATTTGTTGCGTTTTCTAGCTCTTCTAAGGAAAAAATCTTTGTATTCTCACTTGCATTTTCGTCTGATGATATTAGTTGCTCTAAGAGAAGGCCTTGGTTCTTTCGGAAATACTTCCTTCTTAGTTTCTTCTGGGCATTTCTTTTCAATCTTCTAATGAGCACTACTGCACTTAAACCTAGAAGAAGAATGCCAAGACCACAGCTCAGCCCAATTATGATACCTACAAGAATAATGCCCCAGTTTGCATATATTAAGACCACATTGTCTGGTGCAGAAATGACAAATATGGCACTCACCTAACATGAAGTTTTTCTTTGATGCTGGAGTGCACTGATTTGCACCTATATCATAAATCGTGTGGCGAGGACACTCAGTGAAAGTGAAGTTTCCTATGGTATTATGACAAACTACACCTCTGCAAATGCCTGGCGACAGCTGACACTCATCAATATCTGTATCCATATTCACATATAAGGTGACATAAAACTTGCAAAAATAATATGTAATTTTGTTACGAAATGACGCAAAAAGATCATGGCTATACATATTACATAATAGGTCAAAGGGGGAGGAGTGGGAGGGTGTATCATAACATCCATCTTGGATGTACGGATTTCCTTCAAAACCCGGTAAGCATTTGCATCTGTAACCAACATATCCTTCTGAGGAGCTTATAACACTGAGGCAAGTGCTATGGTTACTCACACAAGCATATCGAGACGCATTCTGTTTTGCCAGTTGGCAGGTTAGATTTGCAACCGCCCACTGCACAGAGGCTGATTCCAAAGGATCCACAAATAGGCCAGGTTCATTAGAATATATCAGCACATCCAGTTCCGTAGTCAAATATTCCCAACTTAAGTTGAATTTCACGCTGACAAGGTCCTCACTCACATCTATGTATGTCACTTGAAGCTGGCACCAGGGAGGTGATCGGCACGTCCCGATATAACCCGTGGCCGCGACGGGCCATACCTGGGGATTCACATCAGGAACAGCGTCGGGCGTACCGGTGTTGTTCTGCCTAACCCTCGTATGAGCACTGACAGGAGCGTCAGTTCACCACGACGTCCGCCAGAACATAGTGGAGCGCCACGACCTGGAGACGACGCCTACGCATGGCGCCAATGACGGACATGGCCACGACGTGGAGCTGTCCATGTTGACGTCTACAGGTTCGGCGGGACCCGCGTGAAGAAAAAGAATGACCCAGCGATCCTGGAGGACTTCTTTTTCTTCTCATTCTCCCCTTTTCCTTCCACTGTAATCCATGCTTTCTCTTGTCCCATAAGGGGCATCGCAACACATCGCATCGATTGGGACTGGAACCCATCGAACCCCGAACCGATCAGAACACACAAGCACACAATCGGGAAGCGACCAAGCTCTCGGCACCCGTTCGCTCCTCTCATCAGAGACTTGGGACCCGTCCCTCTCTCGACCGTTTGTAACCCCTACTACGAACTTTCAGTGCTAGTAACACGAGCAGCTGGAATGAACTGGACATAGGGGCATTCTGCCCGAACCAGTATAAACCTCATATCCTCTTAGCACACCATCCGAGCCAGACGCGCAATATTAGAAATTTACTACTCGGTGGCAACTCGAAACGTCGACACGCACCTTTGCCAACTCAGCCGACTCAGGAGGGTACTCAGCCTACAGAGTCAGCCCCATCGGCACGCCAGCGCCGTCCTCCAGACCAGCTCACTTACCCTATGACACAGATTCGTCACCCAGAAGCACATGCCGTCAAACGTGGGCATCGTGCTGGTTGACCTGTATTAGTCATATGGTTGCATGGATGTGAACTAATGTACTCCTGGATTTCTGATGCCTGTAACGGTATTAGTCGCTTATAACCATTTAATGGAGGCAACGCTCCAGTAACTTCCGACGTCTGCATCGAGGCAAAGGATAATTCAACGGACAAACGACATTGCCTTTGTAGGTTGGTACCATTATCAGGGACAAACGACAGTTTTCGCATGGAATAGTGTAATTGGGAGCTGGGTTGCCGACATGCTTGTCGGCCACTGGAGTACCGACTGGCCTATCGGTCTGCCGAATGCCGATAGGGCATGTCGGCCACCCAGCAACCGACAAGTCTGCTATCAGGACAGACATCCAGTGGCCGACAAGGTCCCTATCAGCGGTCCAGTGGCCAATAGAATGCCATATCTGTAATTTTTATAAAACAGCTACTAGATTTACAATTATTCATTAAAGAAGTATTATTTAAAAAAAATCCCTTGAATCACCCTAAGCATAGAGGTAAGCAGGAGAGGGAGCCAGGCTCCTCGAGGTGTCAATGGGCTGAAGCGGTGTCGTTGGGGCTGGCCCGAAGCGGTGCGGAGCAGGTCCAACACATGTGCTTGGTGTTTAAACTTTGAAGAAAGTAGTTTTACAGGAATGAAACACAACTCTCTCAGTATGTTGGATTATTCATCTACGTAGACACGTATCACGAATCCATGACAGATGTCCACAACGGTTACTTCCAGGACCAAGAGATCGAATGCCTTTTGACTTTTAAATCAGACGACCCATCACGTTTTTCTTATATCATTTGACTTGCCGCTGGTTTCAAAACGTTCCAGAGCAATTATCGCACTACATTAGACGTTGACAAACCAATTCACGATATATGTTTTCTTTCTTCGTTGAAGAAGAAGAGGAGGAGGAGAAGGCATGGCTGCAGCACGTCTTTGGCACACGCATGCAGCTGGACGGACCTGGACTGGTCCGCAACTCCGGATCAGTATAATAACCCAGGCTGAAGAATAAGATTGGCTCCTCCGGCGCTCAGAGGCCGGCTAGCTGGGACCTGGGACTAGTTTAGTGGTTTGCTGGCGGCCAAAGGGCAGCGTCAGGCTGTGAGTCGAGCCGGTCGACGACGTGCGAGTAGGCAGTGGATCGGCATGAATGCCCCAATCCACCGGTGGTTCGCACGCATGGCCGCGCCATGGTTCCGGGGGGCTGGACCGGAGCCATTCGTTCCCGCCGCGGTCACATCCCACACCTTACGTCTGACGGGGAACATGTTTTCCTGCTCGCCGGGGCGACCGACGCAGACACGCGTAAACATGCAGCAACACGTCGCGAACGGCAGGCAGTGCCGGTGGCTGCTACCGTGCGAGCAGGGTGGCCGTCGCGCTGCTCCCTGCTCGACCACGACCAGGACGGCAGCAGGACTAGTGCCTGCAAACCAAAGTGGTCCATCGGCGCCTGCCGAATGCGGATAGGGCCTGTCGGCAGTCCAGTGGCCAACAGCATGCTATACTGTAATTTTTGTGTAACAGCCAGGCCTGTCGGCATGCCATTGGCCGACAGGGTGCTCTACTGTAATTTTTGTATAACAACTACTAGATTTACAATTATTCATTAAAAAATATTATTTATTTTTTTTAAAAATAACTGATTCGGACCGCTCTCGCAATGCCCATCTGAAACATTGGTGAAATCACTACTGCAAGCAAGCTAGGGATGTGTACTGTCATTTGCATCACCCCTACTTCTTCCCCAGATCCCGCGTCGTTCATTGTCCACTGCTCCTGCTGCTGCAGCTGCGTCCAGGACCTGCCGCTCGGTGATGCGCTGCGCCATGGGGCATCACAACTGGAGGTGAGTGTTGACTGATGTTTGAGCTCGGAAACTAGGTGAGTGCTTCCAAAGTGTTCGTTGAAATGCCTCATAGCCAACAGAAATGCTAGTTAGCATTTTTGTTCCCCCTCCTTGATTTCTGGGGTTGCTTTCGTCTTAAACCACTGCTGCTTTCCATTGGAGAATACTTCAATCTGTAGAGGCAGGCACGAAGCCAGCGGTGGGGCTAGGGGGGCTCTAGCCCCCCTACCCATCTTGCGCCCATCCTGCGCACGTGGAACCCCCTTAAATCCTCCTTTAAATTTTTTTTCATATATGTATTAGGTAGGAGGGGCTAAGGTTAAGAGAAGATAAAAAATCATCTATTCTTTTGTTTTAGCCCCTCCTAATTTTTTTCTGGCTTCGTCACTGTGTAGAGGCATAGCCAGTAAAATGATCCCCCAACGGTTGGTCGGATAGAGTTGGATGCTGGCCTTCACAATTGGGGCAACGTTGCTTGGCGGGAGTACGTCGGGCATCGTGTCGCCACACCACGGACGCAGTTGGTCACGTCCAGCAGAGTGACCCTGCAGCGCCACCTCCACCTCTGCCTCCAGTCGTAGGATCTGGAGGACGTGCTCGTTCTTCGCACCCGACGGTTGGAGTCCTAGGTACTTATGCGATGACCTTCCGATTTCTTCATGCATTATGTACGTAACATGCTCTACGTGACCTTACAATTTTTTGGTAGGTGGACGTGCTTCTTGCAATGACTGCACGACGGGTACTAGCAGCTTCGCGACCTTTTACACTGACGACACTCCTCCTTGGTTCGCCGATGAGGCCGGGGCCTCACAGCTTTCAGGCGCACCTTTGCCAACTCAGCCGACTCAGGAGGGTACTCGGCCTATAGAGTCGACCCCGTCGGCATGCCAGCGTCGTCCTCCAGACTAGCTCACTTACCCTACGACGCAGTTTCGTCACCGAGGAGCACAGGGCGTCAAACGTGGGCATTGCCTTTGTAGTCATATGGTTGTATGGATGTGAACTAATGTACTCCTGGATTTCTGATGCATGTAACCGTATTAGTCGCTTTACAACCATTTAATGGAGGCAACGCTCCAATAACTTTCGACGCCTGCATCGAGGAAAAGGACAATTCAATGGACAAACGACATTGCCTTTGTAGGCTCGTACCATTTTCAGGGACAAACGTAGTAGTTTTCGCATGGAATAGTGTAATTGGGAGCTGGGTAGCCGACATGCTTGTCGGCCACTGGAGTACCGACTGGCCTATCGGCCTGCCGAATGCCGATAGGGCATGTCGGCCACCCAGCAACCGACAAGTCTGCTATCAGGACAGGCATCCCGTGGCCGACGAGGTCCCTGTCGGCGGTCCAGTGGCCGATAGGATGCCATATCTGTAAGTTTTGTATAACAGCTACTAGATTTACAATTATTCATTAAAGAAATATTATTTTAAAAAAATTCCCTTGAATCACCCTAAGCATAGTGGTAAGCAGGAGAGGGAGCCAGGCTCCTCGAGGTGTCGGTGGGCCGAAGCGGTGTTGTTGGGGCTGGTCCGAAGCGGTGCGGAGCAGGTCCAACACATGTGCTTGGTGTTTAAAGTTTGAAGACCATAGTTTTACAGGAATGAAACACAACTGTCTTAGTATGTTGGATTATTCATCTACGTAGACACGTATCACGAATCCATGACAGATGTCCACAACGGTTACTTCCTGGACCAAGAGATCGACTGCCTTTTGACTTTTAATTCAGACGACCCATCACGTTTTTCTTATATCATTTGACTTGCCGCTGGTTTCAAAACGTTCCAGAGCAATTATCGCACTACATTAGACGTTGGCAGACCAATTCACGATATATGTTTTCTTTCTTCGTTGAAGAAGACGAAGAGGAGGAGAAGGCATGGCTGCAGCACGTCTTTGGCACACGCATGCAGCTGGATCGGCATGAATGCCCGCCGCGCCATGCTCCTGTTTGTTAGGCTTGTGCTTATCGTATATGATTGTAAATTTCTAGCCGGAACAGTATTTTTCTTTCACACAAACCAACCAATAATATTTTTTCACGAACCAGCAACGAAACAAACCAGTCAACCGACCATGCTGACGGACATATTTTCCTGCTCGCCGGGGCGACCGACGCAGACACCGGCGGTGCGGCCCGTGGTCCAGTCGCCAGGACAGGACAAGACAGGAACAGGATGGACTCCAGCAGCCTGTTCGGAAGGCCGTATCGTATCGTGGATTATTTACTGCTGGCTGATTTGGTGTGAGAGAAAAACGCTGTTCTCGGCTAGAAATTTACGACGTTTACGAGCGCACGGCAGCAGGAGGATCTCGCACCGGCCCCGCCCGCGCGCGCGCGATGGCGCGGTGCCCCGGTGTCCGTGTCCAGGTGTACTGTTGTTGAGATGAGATGGGCGACGTTTGGCGCCAAAACTCCAACGGCGGCGGCGTTGCCTGCTTGCTTTGGGTAGAGGCAGACCCAGGGGAAGCGAAGGAGTTGCTTGGGGCCCGTTTAGTTCAACCCAGAGTTGGCGCCGGCAGAATTCGGTTGGTACTGTAGCGTACTGTAGCGTTTTGTTTTTATTTGGTAATAATTGTCCAATCGTTGACTAATTAGGCTCAAAACGTTCGTCTCGCAAAGTACAATTAAACTGTGCAATTAGTTTTTGATTTCGTCAACATTTAGTACTCCATGCATGTACCATAAATTTGATGTGATGGGGAATCTTCTTTTTGCATAGTGTTAAAGTTGGGAGTTTTGGTGAACTAAACAAGGACTTGGTCGCGTATGCATGCATGGCCTACTCCATTTTTTTTTTGCGACAAATGCATGGCCCACTCCATGGACGGCAGCACGAGCCGCAGTGTATCTAAAATTTTATTAGGCATATAGAAACTACGATAACCATTTATATCTCATTAATTATGAAAATAGTCTACTATTTCATTTAATGATACTTATTAGTACATGTTATAAACATTATTATTTTTTATCAAAGTTATAAGATTTGTTTGTATATCCAATGACGTAAACGGCCCCTACTCCCACGCTGACTCACTGACATCTTGGGACAGCAGGGCTTCCGCTACTACAGACACAGGTGTCCCATGTCCACCCAAAGTGGAGACGTGCAGGGGGAAAGCAGAGAGGCGTCCACCGGCAACGTGGCTACAGTGCACAGGCAGTCAGCGTCCATCGGCGCAGGCTTTGGTGCGCGAGCCCGTCTCCTGTCCTGTCCTGTCCTGTCCTAGGGCTGCGTTCCCATGCAGCAGCGTGCTCCGATGATCCAGCGGTGGCGTGCCGTTGCCCGTTGCGGCGTCGGCGTGTCAATCAGGTCGTCATCGATGGCCTCATCATCACCGGCTCTGGTTCGTTGGTCGTTGCCCCTCAGCTCTCTGCTGTCTGCTCGACTCCCCTACCCTAATCCCCTGGCTTTTGCTTTTCCCGCCGGCCCGTCGGCCGGTCGCCGGGGCCAGCCAGGGGGGGCAGGGCCAAAAGCACACAGAGGCAGGCAGAGGCGGCCGGCACCGTTCGGGGTTTCAGCGGGGGCAGGCAGGCAGGCAGGCAGGCAGCCGCGGATCGAGGCACGCGCTCCCCGGCCGGCCCCGTGCCCCAGCAGTGCAGCACGGGAACCGATGCGACACGCGAGCAACGGAGCAAGCAAGCAGCCAAGCAGGAATCAGCAACCGCACGCCGACGGCGTGTGATCGATCGGTCCGCCGATGGATTTGCGCGCCCCGCAGCCGGTTCTTTGCTTGGATCAGCAGCAGCAGCTCAACTTTACAGCCGGGCCGCGGGCGGGGCGGCACAAGGACACCGGCACGCACGCATGGCTCTTCCGGCCTTCCGGGCTCGCGGTCTTCGATGGGATTCCTCCTCCCTGGATCCAGACCGCCTGGTCTGCTCGGCACTCGGCACCAGGCGTCAGGTCGGGTCGGGACTCGAGGCGACCGTGCTCGGCAACGTACGGCGGCCGCCACCTTTGTGGTGGCACGGCACGACGTCGCGTAGGGTTTCCGTCCCATGCAACAGCCAACAGGAGATGGACCAGGAGTGGGCTGTGTAGGCTCTCTCGCCCGGTCCCGGCCCGCGGGGGTAACGTCTGGACTCGGCAGATGGCGGCAACAGCAGCACCAGGGGAAAATCAGCGACTGTTTTGCTTTGCCGGCCCAGTTTGGTGAATGCATCCCAAGGACTCGGAGGCACTCTTTGCCTTTGCCGTGCCTTGCCGTGCTGACATCTTGTGTTGTCTGTGCACTGTGTGCGCGTGGCGTGCAAAAGCAAATTCCGTGGATTCGTCAAATCTGGAATGTTAATTCTAGATTTGTAGTAAAAGATAAATTGCTCAGCCGGGTTGTTAAACCTCTCTACTACATCCTATTTTAGCTACTCCCTCGGTCGCCAAAGAACAATGTAATTCCTGTTTGTAAATAAAGAAGTTAAATGGTTTAAAACTTGACCGGATGTATACAAAAATACTACCATTTATAATACTGAGTCAAGGCCATTATTAGATTAATTATTATGGAACAACAAATCTATTTAAAGAACACAAATATTGATATTTTTTTATAAACTTAGTAGAATATGGATTAGTCAACCTTGTTTTCTACAAACCTAGTAGAATTATACTCCTTTTTACAACTAATTAAGGGAGTAGGAGTAGGCTAGATGGCCTTATCCAAACATGTGAGCTAAAAGCGTACCAAACTTTAATTCTTCATCCATCTAAACATTAGTCCATAAGTTGATGATAAACATGACCTATTGTGGACCACGTAAAAGGTGCCATCGAGTCTATGTCTAGGGAAACTTTTATCTTTTAGTTTATCTTTAGTTTGTGCATGTATCCAAACGCCACTCGACTAAAAGTGATCCATCCAACGTTAGCTCAACTAAATCTTAGTTCACCTAAGCTTTAGTTGTAGTTGATTCAAATATGGCCTTAGGTCCCTGCAAACCAAAAGGTTTGTACCAGAGCAGAGCCGGCCGGAATCCATGCATGTTCTCCATCTAGCCTCACACTGACACGAGCACCAGGTCACAGTACGTTGACGTGCCGAAGAGCTCAGGTTCCTGCGCACGGCTGCACCCTATACTCTCGTACGTACTCCTACACGTAACACGTCCGGTCCGAGACAGACGACCATATATTATATTATATTATATTATATTATATTATATTATATGCATGAAGGAACGACTCTGCTACCACCGGAACATCAAAATCTTTGTACCACGTACTAGCACTAGCATTACCATTCCGTTGAAATTAAACCGGCCATCAATGGAACGTGCAGTGCCTGCATAGCGCACAAATGGCTCAGAAATACCGCAACTGTGAGTTGTCCTAATAAGTCAAAACATGATAGTAATTTAGTTAATTTATACAAACAAGTACTAATGTTTATGATATATAATTCAACTACGTATTATGGAATTCATCACGGAACTCATATAACTATTTGATGGCATAAATACTAATAGCCATCCGTATGAATAAACCTGATCAAAATTGAGATAGTTTGATTTACAACATTTCAAAACGGAACGTCAATACGCGTTTCTGCTCATACAAGCTGGTGTCGTACCCGCTGCTTGGGCCTAGGGGATTCAACTATTTTGTATACGAGCTTATAATATTTGTTTTCAGCAACAAAAATATTATAGTAGCGAGACAGAAAGTCGTATACTGTGCAAACGTGAATCTAATAACACCATTTTCTTACAACACACCTTTATGTCATTATATGAGGCTGACCATTGGTTATTCACTTCCATCCCCGGAAATAGCTTCCAGACTAAACTCAGGAAGAGCTGTGGCAAACAATTTTTTTTTACTGAGAAGTGATTCTGTAAAATGAACTAAGAGCTGGGAGCAAAAAAAAAATAGCTTCTCCTAATTCACTCCATGCTATATATAGAGTTTATCTTAGAGCAACTCCAAGATCCTCTTTATATCTTTCCTAATTGACAGGGATAACCTGGATCCGCGCGAGCCGCCGCCTCTCGGGGTCGCGCCGCCACTCACGAAGGCGCCGCCGTTGCTAAGAAGGCCAGATCCGGGAGCAGGGGGCCGGATCTAGGCCACGGACGCCGGATTCGCTAGTCGCCGCCGTGGATCTGAGCACCGGCGAGGGAGAGAGATCGCGCCACGCCCAATCCGCCACGACGAGCCCGCTCTGTCGCGCCATGCCCCACCCCGCCCGCGAGGCCGCTCCGCCGAGCCAAGCCGCGATGGAGAGAGAGAGTGGAGGGAGGTAGAGCGGAGGGAGGGAGAGAGTGGTGGAGTGAGAGGTGAGGGAGAGCCGAGCGCGGGGGAGGGGGGATCGCGCTGCGCCGCGCCGGTGAATGAGAACTTAGGGAGAGGAAGTGAGAGAGTTGAAACCCTAAGTCACAGTATATATAGTGTGGGTGTGATTTTGGGCTGGTTTGGGCTTTTCCATTGCTAGTGGGCTTGGCCACGATTAACCGAGGCGGGCCTTATAAGTGGCCCACCTCGGTTAATAGGGGTTTTTTCGCCTCCGTAAATTGATTTTGCAAGGCAGATGAATGTAATTGCCTCGGTTAATAAAAATGTCCGCCTCGGTTAATCGCATGCATTAACTGAGGCGATTTAAATATCCGCCCGCCTCCGAGACAATTTTCCAAGCGCCTCACAAAAGTTTTTCTGTAGTAGTGTATAGTGCTATTTTTATTCAAATTACTCTAAATAATGATTTAGCGAGTGAGTTTAAGAGATACTCTTGGAGATATTTTTAGAGAATCATAGAGAAACACTTTCAATTAGAGAAATTCACTCTATGCATTGACTCATTGTATGCATAGTGTTTATCTTAGAGAATCATAGAGAAACATTTTTTTCTTAGAGAATCAACTTCCATAGAGAATTTGGAGCAGAAGAAACTTAGATGTTGGGCCAAATTCCGTCCATCCAACAAACTTGCGTGCATCCAAGGCCTTCTCAGCTTTTGAGAGTCGATTAAGTTGTGTTCCACCAATCTATACTCCACCCATTGCAAATTATAATTCAAAATTTTTTTGCAAAGAATTACAGTTCACTTTAAATTATAGTACACCTAAAACAACTTGATCTGTGCAAACGGTGCAACCCCTTAAAACGACTTCTTTTACCGATATGGACGGAGTTTTGTTTATTAAGTTGTCATAAAATTATTTGACATTATATTGATACAACGTACTTGCGCTAATTGGTTGTGCTGATGGGTTGATGGGCGTTGGCCATATGGGGACATGTGCCCTTTTTTTCTAGGGTCCAATATAGAAGTCTAGATACGAGGAGTTGCTAGCTATCGGGGATATGGGTGTTGCCCAACGAAACACGCTAGAAGGAGGTATTGACAAGGCCTTGGGTGTTGCCTAGTAGTGAGACGATCTGGATGGGGCTTCGGTGTTGCCCGAGGAGACCGTATGGAAAGAACTATCGATAAGACTTCGCTTGCACTTCGGCACCAAGTCGAGCTCACCAAGAGTTTGTCGGGTGAAAGCTCTAGTTTGGTTTTGGTGAATTGATGAAACCCTAAGTGCTAACCTAGTTTATCAAGTGATCATGAGATAGGTAGCACATTTTAAGTGGTGAAGCAAATGAAGATCATGACATGATGATGGTGATGCCATGGTGGTGAACAAGTGCTTGGACTTGAAAAGAAGAAAGAGAAAAACAAAAGGCTCAAGGCAAAGGTATAAATGATAGGAGCCATTTTGTTTTGGTGATCGAGACACTTAGCGAGTGTGATCACATTTAGGATTGATAGCCGTACTATTAAGAGGGGTGAAACTCATATCGGAATGCGGTTATCAAAGTGCCACTAGATGCTCTAACTCATTGCATATGCATTTAGGATCTAGTGGAGTGCTAACACCCTTGAAAATGTTTGTGAAAATATGCTAACACATGTGCACAAGGTGATACACTTGGTGGTTGGCACATTTGAGCAAGGGTTAGGAACTTCACCGGCGGAGTGTCCGCTCGTAGAGTGCGGACAGTCCGGTGGTGCCACCGGTGCCCTAGACAGAAAAGACGGAGGTCACTGTAAGTGACCGGACGCTGGTCTCGGTAGGACCGGCGCGTTCGGTCAAGTGGAGCATGAAGACGCTGGCGTCGGTCTTCGACCGGACGCTGGATCACTTTGTGACCGGATGCTGGCAGGGTGCGTCCTGTCACACAGACGTGGTAGCACAAAGGAGACATTGAGTGACCGGATGCTGGACGTGTTCGGTCGAACATGACCGGACGCGTTCGGTCCTGAATTCTCATTTCTGGAAGCTTACTGGAAACGTCCGGACGCTGAGGTCCAGTGTCCGGTCACTTCGCAGCAACGCGACAGGTCATCACTTGACCGTTGGGATCGGGCGCTCAGTATTTGAAGAGAGGGGACACGTGGCGTGTATCACGCTATCGGACGCTGAGGTCCAGCGTCCGGTCAATATGACCGGAGCGTTCGGTCACCCCGAGTTATGCCCAGTGAAGGGGTACAACGGCTCTATTTCATGGGGGCTTCTATTTAAGCCCCATGGCCGGCTCTAGCTCACTCTCTTGGCCTTTTGCATTGACATAGCAACCTTGTGAGCTTAGCCAAAGCCCTCCCACTCATCTCCATCATTGATTCACCATCTTTGTGAGATTGGGAGAGAATCCAAGTGCATTGCTTGAGTCTTTGCATCTAGAGGCACTTGGTGTTCGTGTTTCGCTGCGGGATTCACTTGTTACTCTTGGTGGTTGCCGCCACCTAGATGGCTTGGAGCAGCAAGGATCGTCGAGCGAAGGGTGGTGATTCTCTCCGGCTCCGATCGTGGTGATTGTGAGGGGTTCTTGACCTTTCCCCGGCGGAGAGCCAAAAGGTACTTTAGTGGATTGCTCGTGGCTTGTGTGATCCTCATCTTGTGTTGGTTGTACAACACCCTATTGAGGGTTTGGCGTGTGATGCCAATTAACGCGTGAACCTCCAAGTGAGTGAATCACCACAACGAGGACTAGCTTGCCGGCAAGCAAGTGAACCTCGGTAAAAAATCATTGTGTTCATCATTTGATTTCGAGGTGATTGGTCTTCATTGATATTGATTCTTATGATTGATTGGTTCAATCCTCGACACGGTGGTATAACTATCTTTCTCTCTCTCATTACATTACCGTAAACTAGTTATCAAGCTCTTTAGTGTAGCTAGTTGTGAGAGCTTGTTAGTTTGGTTAGTGTGGATCTTTAGTTAGCATTTGAGAGCACACTAACTTAGTGTAGTGATATTGCCATTGTGTGGTTAGAAACTATAAAAACTAGAATTGTGGTAGGTGGCTTGCATTTTTTTGTAGGCTAGCGCAACACTTGCTTCGCCTCATAATTGTCTAACCAATTTGTTAAGTGTTGTTGTAGAAATTTTTAATAGGCTATTCACCCCCCCTCTAGCCATTAGGACCTTTCAAGTGGTATCAGAGCTGAGGTCACCATGATTTGAGGCTTAACAACATTCGGTGTAAAAATGGCTCAAATCAACAACGCCAAGAAGCCACCCCAATTTGATGGCACAAATTATCCGTATTGGAAATCAAAGATGACCACTGATAAGGACATCGCCATGCTGGACACACCGACGCCATGGTCTTCCCCAAGTTGCAATTCGTTCCCAACTCAGCTGCCACGTCGCCCTCGGATTCAGCAGACACGTCGTCACTGTTTCGGTCATAACTTTCTCATACGACATCGAAACGGGCCGTTCTTGGATGCGTTGGAAAGGGGACGACGACGCCGTCGTTTTGGATCTGGTCCCAGCTCCAGAAGGTCCGTGGATCATTCTGTGTGACCACGGCAAGGTGCTATGTCGCCTATTTGGGCCAACTTGGCCATGTATCGTGTCAGGCCTTAAGCCCAAGTTGTGGGCGCCCAACCCCGGCCGTCCCCAACCCTAGGTCGAGTCTTAGACTATAAACACACAACCGCCGCCTGCTACACAATTGGGTTTTGTTTAGAGTTTAGTTTTCCATCGAGAAACCAATCGTTCATTGTAACTGTGGTGACAAATCCTTTTCTACGGATCCGGGGCCCCGTTCTTGATCTCCTCCATCGTGTCGATTAGTCCTTTGGAACCGAGTTCTAGAACCCTCTATTGATATTCGCGTCATTCATATTTGCAATATCGATTAAGTGTTTTACCTTCTTGTGCTCTTCGATTCGCTTGCGGGAAAAAGCCTTCTTGGCGAGGTCAATCAAGTTATGCTTGGTTGATAACCAACGGAGCAATCTTTATAGCAACGGTTGCGGTGGTTCGAATCACGCCTCGATTTGAAGCCGGATCGCCAACGTCGAGATCTCCACAAATCGAACTTACCGGCTGCCTCTCGGAAGATCGGGCCTGTACTCATCAACCACACATATCAAGTCAATCAATAGAAAAGTGTGGAAGGTGGTAGAAACCAAAATTGAGATTGGAGATCCGGAGAATCCCACCACGGCCGAATAAGTGCTTCTCCAAAACAATGACATTGCTCTAAGTGCCATTCATGATGCAATTGATGAGAGAACATTTGAGCAAATTAAGAATATTGAGATGGCTCATGAGGCTTGGAAGAAGTTGAAAGAATCATTTGAGAGCACTCAAGCCGTGAAGGGTGCAAAGGCATACATTCTCAAAGAGAAGTTTGCAAGCTTCAAGCTGAAGGAGGATGAGAGTGTGCCGGAGATGTTTCATAGGCTTTAAGTGCTTGTCAATGATCTCAAAGCACTTAGAGAAGAGGTGAAGGACAATGACTTCTCCCACAAGTTCTTGAGATGCTTACCTTCAAGATTTGGCACATTGGTCACTATTCTAGTGAGGAGTGGTTTGGACACCATGACACCAAACCAAGTGTTGGGAGATATAATGACCGATGATACGTATAGAGATGATGATGAGAAGGAAGAAAAGAAGGAGAAGAAAGATGAGAAGAAGGATGAGAAGAAGAAGAGCATGGCATTCAAGGCCACATCATCCAAGGGCAAGGCAAAGCAAGAAACGTCAAGTGAAGATGATGGTTCATGGGATGATGATGATGATGATGAGAAGATGGCTCTCTTTGTCAAGAGATTTGGCAAGTTCATGGTGAAGAAGGGCTACCGTGCTAGAAGAAAAAAATCTTCATCCAAGAACAAAGAAGAGTCAAGAAGATGCTTCAAATGTGGAAGCAAAGATCATCTTGTTGCTCAATGTCCATACAATAGCGACAATAATGATGACAACAAGAAGAACAAGAAAGACAAAAAGGAAAAGAAAGAGAAGAAGGACAAGATGACCTTCAAGAAGAAGAAGGGTGGTTCATATGTAGTCACTTGGGATAGTGATGCCTCCTCAAGTGATGATGATGATAGTGATGATGACAAGACCACCAAGAAGAAGGCACTTGCAAGCATTGCTATCAATGAGAAGTCTTCTCTCTTCGACACTCCATCATGCTTCATGGCTAAGGCCACCAAGGTACAAACTTGTGATGATGGAAGTGATCAGGAACATGAAAATGAAAATGATAGTGATAGTGATGATGATGAACCTACTAAAGATGAATTATTTGACATGTTAGAAGATGCTAAAGAACATTTTGACATCAAGAGAAGGGAATGCAAAAGGTTGCATAAGGAACTAAAAGCCCTTAAGCAAGCCTTTGATGAGCTAAATGCATTTCATGAGAGGCTAGAGGATGCCCATGAGAAGCTTAGCAAGGCTCACAAAAAGCTTGAAAACGCTCATTCCTATTTGCTTGATGAGCAAAATAAAAAGAAGCATGTTGAGACTTGCAATATAGGCTTAATTTGTGATATAATTGATTACTCATTATCTATGCCTATCATTGTTTCTCCCACTAACCCTTCTTGTAGTACTTCTACTTCCACCTCATCTAGTAGCGATGGTTTCACTTGTGATGCCTCACTAATGGTTGAGAATGAGAACCTCAAGAAGGAGGTCAATAAGCTCACTCACACCTTGCCCAAGGCCTATGGTGGTGAGGACCGCTTGCTTATGTGCTTGGGTAGCCAAAGAGCTTCTCTCTATAAAGAGGGATTGGGCTATACCCCCAAGAAAGGCAAGGCGGTCTTTGCTCCTCATAAGACTAGTTTTGTGAAGAACAATGGTTGATTTTGCACTAGTTACAAGCAAGTTGGTCATAAAGAGCATGAATGCAAGAACAAGAGCAAAAATGCTAATGTATCCTTTATTAAGCTTGATTCTTTCTATGTGCTTACCAAGGGTGCAAATGGTGTAATGGCTAAGTTCATTGGTAAACCATGGATGGGCTCAAAGAAGAAAGCCATTTGGGTACCAAAGAGCTTAGTGACTAACCTTCAAGGACCCAAGCAAGTTTGGGTACCTAAAAAGAATTGATCTTCTTTTGTAGGTCAATTACAAAGCCGGAGGAAGGCATTGGGTTCTTGATAGTGGATGCACTCAACACATGACCGGTGATGCAAAAATGTTCAACTCAATCAACACCAATGGCAATAATGGTTATGATAGTATCACATTTGGTGACAATGGCAAAGGCAAGGTTAAAGGGCTTGGTAAGATTGCAATATCCAATGACATGAGCATATCCAATGTGTTGCTAGTAGAGAGCTTGAACTTCAATTTGCTATCCGTGGCTCAATTGTGTGATCTTGGATTCAAATGCATATTTGGGGTAGATGATGTAGAGATCATAAGTGTAGATGGCTCTAACTTGATCTTCAAAGGCTTTAGATATGATAATCTATACTTGGTTGATTTCAATGCTAGTGAAGCTAAATTATTTATATGCTTGTTCACTAAGTCTAGCATGGGTTGGTTATGACATAGAAGGCTTGGTCATGTTGGAATGAAACAATTGAATAGATTGGTTAAGCATGACTTGGTTAGAGGCTTGAAAGATGTTGTGTTTGAGAAAGATAAGCTTTGTAGCTCTTGTCAAGCCGGAAAACAAGTTGGAAACACCCATCCTAAGAAAAGCATGATGAGCACTAGTAAAGCTTTTGAGTTGTTGCACATGAATTTGTTTAGGCCAACACAATATACTAGCATTGGTGGTAACAAATATGGCTTTATGATAGTGGATGACTACACTAGATACACATGGGTATTCTTTCTAGTGGACAAAAGTGATGTGTTTGCAACATTCAAATCATTTGTCAAAGGCATTCACAATGAGTTTGAAACAACCATCAAGAGAGTTAGAAGTGATAATGGTAGTGAGTTCAAGAATACTAGAATTGATACGTTGTGTGATGAAGTTGGAATTAGACACCAATTCTCGGCCAAGTACACTCCACAATTAAATGGTCTTGTTGAGAGGAAGAATAGGACACTCATTGATATGGCAAGGTCTATGCTTAGTGAGTACAATGTGAGTCAATCCTTTTGGGCCGAAGCTATCAACACGGCTTGCTATTGTAGCAACCGCCTCTATTGTCACCCATTGAAAGAGAAGACACCATATGAGTTCTTGAATGGTAGAAAGCCCAACATTGCATATTTTTGGGTCTTTGGTTGCAAATGCTATATTTTGAAGAAAGGCATTAGATTGGGCAAGTTTGACAAGAAATATGATGAATGATTCCTAGTTGGATATTCAACTACAAGCAAAGCATATAGAGTTTGGAATTTGGATAGTGGTACTCTTGAGGAAGTTTATGATGTTGAATTTGATGAAACCAAGGGTTCACAAAAAGAGAATGAGAACTTGGAAGATGTTAGAGGCTTTCAACTTTCAAATGCCATGAAGAACATGGATGTTGATGAATTGAGGCCTAGGTAAGAGAAAGATGATGAAGATAATCAAGTACAAGTGCTCTCTAACTCAAATGTGCAAGATGATACAAATGAAGCTAGTACAAGTGACTCTCATGACAATGAACAAGATCAAGTGGCTAGTACATCATCTCAACCTAATGATCAAGCAAGTGCAAGCAATCAAGTTCCAATCCTCCAACCAACCAATATTGCAAGGGATCATCCATTGGACACTATAATTGGAGACATTTCTAGAGGTGTACAAACAAGATCAATATTGGCATCATTTTGTGAGCATTTCTCATTTGGGTCATCCATTGAACTAAAAAAGATAGATGAAGTATTGAAGGATGTTGATTGGGTGAATGCTATGCATGAAAAATTGAATAACTTCATAAGAAATTAAGTATGGGAATTAGTGGAAAGACCAAATTGACACAATGTGATTGGAACCAAATGGGTCTTTAGAAACAAGCAAGATCAAGATGGGATAGTAGTAAGGAACAAAGCAAGATTGGTAGCACAAGGCTATACATAAGTTGAAGGTCTTGACTTTAGAGAAACATATACCCCGTTTGCTAGATTAAAAGCAATTAGAATCTTGCTAGCTTATGCTTGTGCCCACAACATTAAGCTTTATCAAATGGATATCAAAAGTGCATTTCTCAATGATTACATCAATGAAGAAGTATATGTTGAGCAACCTCCCGGTTTTGAAGATGACAAGAAGCCCTATCATGTGTACAAGTTAAAGAAGGCATTGTATGGCTTGAAGCAAGCACCTAGAGCATGATATGAGAGATTGAGGGATTTCCTACTCTCTAAAGGGTTCATGATGGACAAGGTTGACACCACTCTTTTCATCAAGAAGATTAGAAAAGATTTATTTGTGTTGCAAATCTATGTTGATGACATCATATTTGGATCAACCAATCAAGACTTTTGTGATGAGTTTGGAAAGATGATGGCTAATGAGTTTGAGATGTCTATGATTGAAGAGTTAAGTTACTTCCTTGGTCTTCAAATCAAGCAATTGAAGAATGTTACATTTATGAGTCAGGGCAAGTATATCAAGGACATGATCAAGAAGTTTAGCATGAGTGATAGCAAAGCCATTAGCACACCAATAGGAACAAATGACAACTTGGATAGTGATGCAAGTGGTAATATGGTGGATCAAAAGTTGTATCGGTCTATGATTGGAAGCCTACTATATGTGACCGCATCAAGGCCGGATGTCATGTTTAGTGTATGCATGTGTGCAAGATTTCAAACCTCTCCAAGAGAAAGTCATTTGAAGGCTACTAAGAGAATATTGAGGGACCTGAAGTATACATAAAATGTTGGTTTGTGGTATCCCAAAGGAGCAAAGTTTGAGCTAGTTGGTTACTCCGACTCGGATTATGCGGGATGTAAGGTTGAAAGGAAGAGCACATCGGGCACATGTCAATTGTTGGGAAGATCACTTGTTTCATGGTCATCAAAGAAGCAAAATAGTGTTGCATTATCAACCGCCGAAGCCAAATATATATCCGCCGGTAGTTGTTGTGCACAAATACTTTGGATGAAGGCCACTTTTAGTGACTTTGGAATCAAGTTCAAGGAAGTGCCATTGTTATGTGACAATGAGAGTGCAATCAAGTTGACCAATAATCCGGTTCAACATGCAAGAACAAAGCACATTGATGTCCGCCACCATTTCATAAGAGATCACCAACAAAAAGGGGACATTTGCATTGAGAGTGTAGGCACCGAAGATCAACTTGCCGATATATTCACCAAGCCATTGGATGAGAAAAGGTTTTGCAAGCTAAGGAATGAATTGAACATATTAGATTTCTCAAATATGTGTTGATGCACCCCCACTTATATGACATGCCTCTCCTTCGAGCAATCCAAGGTAAAAGTTGATTGGCATGGCATACATCCTTGCTAAGGACATGTTTAGTGCATCTAGACATCTTTCACATTGAATAGGCTCATTCATGAAAATCAAATGATTTTGGTGATTGTATGATACCACTATTGTTTCTATGCTTATTTTGATCTAGTGGTAGCATATGACATGTTTGTGGGCTTGTAAACCTAGTGTTTGATCTAGAAAATGAGCTATAAGTGTTTAACTCAACATGGTACAAGATAACCCTTATTCGAAGGAGTGAAGAAGCTTGTCCTTGGATCAAACCGAGTTAAATATCTTTGGTAAATGATCTAAATTGGACCAAATTTAGGAAAATGATCCTCACCCACATTGATTAACATTGATAATCTTAACCTATCTACATTTTGAACCTTTGTGGTCATTGATGATAAAGGGGGAGAAAAAACAAAGATATTAGTACATGGGGAGAAAAACAAAAATATTAGTGTATTAAGATCATGAAAAGACAACAAAGGGAAAGAATTTGACATAGGGGGAGAGATATGACAAAGGAAAGGGATCAATTAAAATTTTGAGCACACAAGTAGGGGGAGCAAGCTCATGAACTTGTATGATGCATTTGAATATGCATTTCATATGTTTGCTTGCATGGCACAAGTTTTAAATTTCAAATATCCATGCTTGTGTGGTGTATGCTACTTATAGGTTTGAATGATGAAATAAAAATCTAGCCTGCATATGTTATCTAGTGATTTCATTTCCATGTGTTTTCAAGTGGTATCAAGCTAACCATGGTGCTAAGGATGGTATATTGGTGCACTCCGATTGGTATCACGCTTCAAAGGTCCATCTTTTATACCTTAACATTATTTGGTAGACATTGTCTCCTATATTTCCAATCTAAGCATATGTGCAAGCTACAATCCAAACTCTTAGCACATATGTAGGGGGAGCAATTGCTACCATTTGGGGTTTATGAAACTTGTTCATATCCTTTTACACATGGTAAATATGCTTAGACAAGCAACATGGATTCAATTGAATTTCAATTCATATCTTTGTGAAAGGGTTGTCATCAATTACCAAAAAGGGGAGATTGAAAGCTCTAGTTTGGTTTTGGTGAATTGATGAAACCCTAAGTGCTAACCTAGTTTATCAAGTGATCATGAGATAGGTAGCACATTTCAAGTGGTGAAGCAAATGAAGATCATGACATGATGATGGTGATGCCATGGTGGTGAACAAGTGCTTGGACTTGAAAAGAAGAAAGAGAAAAACAAAAGGCTCAAGGCAAAGGTATAAATGATAGAAGTCATTTTGTTTTGGTGATCGAGACACTTAGCGAGTGTGATCACATTTAGGATCGATAGCCGTACTATTAAGAGGGGTGAAACTCGTATCGAAATGCGGTTATCAAAGTGCCACTAGATGCTCTAACTCATTGCATATGCATTTAGGATCTAGGGGAGTGCTAACACCCTTGAAAATGTTTGTGAAAATATGCTAACACATGTGCACAAGGTGATACACTTGGTGGTTGGCATATTTGAGCAAGGGTTAGGAACTTCACCGGCGGAGTGTCCGCACGTAGAGTGCGGACAGTCCGGCGGTGCCACCGGCGCCCTAGACAGAAAAGACGGAGGTCACTATAAGTGACCGGGCGCTCGTCTTGGTAGGACCGGCGCGTCCGGTCAAGTGGAGCATGAAGACGCTGGCGTCGGTCTTCGACCGAACGCTGGATCACTTTGTGACCGGATGCTGGCAGGGTGCGTCCTGTCACACTGACGTGGCAGCACAAAGGAGACGTTGAGTGACCGGACGCTGGGCGTGTCCGGTCGAGCATGACCGGACGCATTCGGTCCTGAATTCTCGTTTCTGGAAGCTTACTGGAAACGTCCGGACGCTGAGGTCCAGCGTTCGGTCACTTCGCAGCAGCGCGACCGGTCATCACTTGACCGTTGGGATCGGGCGCTCAGTATTTGAAGAGAGGGGACACGTGGCGTGCATCGTGCGACCGGACGCTGAGGTCCAGCGTCCGGTCAATATGACCGGAGCGTTCGGTCACCCCGAGTTGTGCCCAGTGAAGGGGTACAACGGCTCTATTTCATGGAGGCTTCTATTTAAGCCCCATGGCCGGCTCTAGCTCACTCTCTTGGCCTTTTGCATTGACATAGCAACCTTGTGAGCTTAGCCAAAGCCCTCCCACTCATCTCCATCATTGATTCACCATCTTTGTGAGATTGGGAGAGAATCCAAGTGCATTGCTTGAGTCTTTGCATCTAGAGGCACTTGGTGTTCGTGTTTCGCTGCGAGATTCGCTTGTTACTCTTGGTGGTTGCCGCCACCTTGACGGCTTGGAGCAGCGAGGATCGTCGAGCGGAGGTTGGTGTTTGTCTCTGGCTCCGATCGTGGTGATTGTGAGGGGTTCTTGACCTTTCCCCAGCGGAGAGCCAAAAGGTACTTTAGTGGATTGCTCGTGGCTTGTGTGATCCTCATCTTATGTTGGTTGTGCGGCACCCTATTGAGGGTTTGGCGTGTGATGCCAATTAGCGCGGGAACCTCCAAGTGAGTGAATCGCCACAACGAGGAGTAGCTTGTCGGCAAGCAAGTGAACCTCGGTAAAAAATCATTGTGTTCATCATTTGATTCCGAGGTGATTGGTCTTCATTGATATTGATTCTTGTGATTGATTGGTTCAATCCTCGACACGGCGATATAACTATCTTGCTCTCTCTCGTTACATTACCGCAAACTAGTTATCAAGCTCTTTAGTGTAGCTAGTTGTGAGAGCTTGTTAGTTTGGTTAGTGTGGATCTTTAGTTAGCATTTGAGAGCACACTAACTTAGTGTAGTGATATTGCCATTGTGTGGTTAGAAACTATAAAAACTAGAATTGTGGTAGGTGGCTTGTATTTTTTTGTAGGCTAACGCAACACTTGCTTCGCCTCATAATTGTCTAACCAATTTGTTAAGTGTTGTTGTAGAAATTTTTAATAGGCTATTCACCCCCCCCTCTAGCCATTAGGACCTTTCATTGGGCTTGCTTTGAGGCGACGATGGCATACAAGAGGGGCGGCGCTTACTTCGACTGCATTGACCTAATGTACGCCATAGTGCCCCTGAAGACGATGAGGGCGAAAGGATGGCAGCGACAACTTTTACCAATCGGAGACGCTCCTTGCCTTCGACTTCGGAGCAGGAGGGGACGAGGAGCAGGGAAAGAGGCCTAGATGGCCCGAAGCTTGAGATGAGGAGGCAATGGGAAAGCGAAGTGGCAGCGACTGTGGATCGCGACCGGTGGCGGAACATAAGACTATGTTGTCCGTTAATAGCTCGCTGCAACATGATATATGATGCTATATAGTTATTTTCTTAAACAATAATGGCTATGTGCATTTTAGTTATGAAAAAAGGTTAGAAGGTTTTAGAGATAATATTACCTCGATGTAATAGTCTGAGGGTCAACAAATTAGCTTTCTTTGTCTTAAAAAACATTGAAGATTAGTCGGTAGGGGCGGAGCTATATTCCGCGTGGTGGGTGTGGCCACACCCACGTAAAATTTAAAAGAAAGTAGAAAGAGCTAAACTTTCACTATATATGTACCCCTATGACATAGATCCTTGCACCCATATTGCTATAGCTCCGCCCCTGTTAGTCGGTACAAGTGCTAAGTAGATACTATGAGCTTATTAAGAGATTACCCTCATATAAGAGAAACAGGCGGGACAACGAAGGAAAATAACTAAAAGGGTGGAAAATAAGAATTTTAAGAGATTACCGCGTAAGTTTTTAATTTGTTCCTCCACCTACCTTGTGGTGGTGATGCATGTGAAGTCTCATCTCGCCGCCGCTGGTTTCCATCACCAGATCAGCCTGGTATGGCGGCACACAGTGTGTTGGACAACTTCAATTTGGAGCTCGAAGATGCATACTTGAAACCATGTGGTCGACCGACCTGCTTCTCGGCCTCTTGCAAGTCGTTGCAACCATGCATTCGTGCAGGCTATAAAAAATTCTAGACAGCTGCACTCGGCCTTCGATCAATCTCTCTGTGCATGGCATGCAGAAGATATCACTCCATTTTTTTTTAATAATTGAAAAAAGTTGCAGCCTCTACCTGATGATATCACTCCATACATGACACATACACACAGCGAGCACACGAACTGATGAACATACTGTTCCCTGGGGCCGTACTGCAACCACGCATGCAGCCGATCGATTCTCTGCATGCTAGCTGGTCTCAGTGTATGAGTGCAGTGAGACGCACTGGACACTGGTGTTGTGTGATTGCCCAAGAATGGTCCGACCGGCCGCCGTCCGCCTGGGCAGAGCTGCCTCATCTTGACGTGGCCGTGGTCATGGTCGTCGTGAACTCGTGGTCGGCCCCTCTCCTCACCGTGCAAAGTGCAATGCATCCGTACCGGTGAAATTTTCGTATTTTGGTCTTTTTTGAAAACAATTTTTAGAAAAATACCAACGCCAAAACATTTTCTGAAAATAGACTATTTTTAGGCGTCTTAGCACATGACGCCGAGATATGAGGCTCGGCGTCGTGTCACTCGACGTCGAGGTACTGCCACGTCACGGAAGACCGGGGTCGTCGTCGACACGTTGGCGCGTGGATCCGATGTTAGTTTGGTTTCTAGTTATTTTGGTCATTATGGTTATTTGTTTATTGTAGGTGTCATTAGGGTTAATTATTTGTTGGTCATTAGGGTTACTATGTATTTTATTTATTTGTTGGTCATTACATTTCAATTTGTTATGATCAAGGCGTTTTGCCAAGGTACTCCTCTTTCCCCTCTTTCAATTCATTCATTTAGATTCGTTTGTTTTTGAACTTGGCATTATAGGTTTGGTTCATGTTCATGTCATTCGTGCAATGTATGGTGGTTCAAATGATTGAATGACCCAAATGTATGGTTGTTGGTGTTGTTGTTGTTGTATATGTTATGGTTTATAATCATTGAGTTAAATTTTGTGTTTGTTGGGATTTTGGAGGTTAGAGTTTCGTGGGGGCCGTGGGGGATTTGGGAGCCGTGGGGGAATGGAGGAGGGGAGGGAACAAGAAGAAGGGGCCTCGGCGCGGCCTAAAGGGTCCAGACCTCGGCGTTGAGTCGGGTCACGCCGAGGTCTGGAGGCTCGGCGTTAAGTGACCCAACGCCGAGCTGCTGGGCCACCGTGCTTTGTTGGGCCGCCTGGGCCGCGCTCCGGATGGGGCCAGAGCTCGGCGCTCGGTCTGAACGCCCCGAGGTTGGGTACTTGGCGACGGCTGACACGACGCCGACGTCTCGGACCCACGCGCCAACGTGTTGACGACGACCCCGGTCTTCCGTGACGTGGCAGTACCTCGGCGTCGAGTGACACGACGCCGAGCCTCATATCTCGGCGTCATGTGCTAAGACGCCTAAAAATAGTCTATTTTCAGAAAATATTTTGACGTTGGTATTTTTCTAAAAATTATTTTCAAAAAAGACCAAAATACGAAAATTTCACATCCGTACCGTATGCTGCCCCGCAGCACGCTGGCTCCATATGTCTACTCGACTAGCTAGGGCAGCTAGCTAGCTACTGTTGCAGGATCAAGATCATGTCGATGATGCGAATTGAAGATAATTTTCAGAGACATGTAATTGGCAGGTTCGTTTGGCTTATAAGCTATAGCTAAAAATAATGTTGACTGATTTATTGTGAGAGAAAAATATTATTTATTAGCTGGAAAAAAAAGTTAAGCTTACCAGCGAACAGGGCGATACATTAGTGCGCCACAGTGGACCATGTGATCGACATGCCCAGCTTGATGATCATCATATCACCAACAGGAAACTGCTACTGGAGTACTACTGCTACTACAGTGTACGTACTGCAAGTAGCTAGCAGCGCCACTACTGTTTCCATCATTCTTGACCTTGATTGCCTAAAGTTTTTTCTATATCTGGTAGGCGTTGTTGCCTGCTGCCAAAGTTGCCGTTGGCTCCATGCTGATACTGAGCTGGTCTGAGCTATAAGAAGGCAACTTTGGCTCTCCTCAGTCTCTCACATAGGTCGCCACAGCTCTTCAGTTCACACTCATTGAGCAAGCTGAACAGCAAACATCTACTAGAGCACTCTAGCAGCAGCTCAGACGGTCTTCAGTAGCTAGTGAAATCTTGTTCATTCCGAGTAGATACTTGCGCAATCATCAACATATCTAGGGATCATGGCGGGGAAGCTGGGACACCTGCTGACGAGGCTGCACCTGGTGAGGAGCCGATCGCCGTCGGCGGCAGCGGCGGACGTGCCGCGGGGACACCTGGCGGTGTACGTGGGCAAGGGGCGGAAGCGGCTGGTGATCCCGATGGCGTGCCTCAGCCACCCGGCCTTCGTGACGCTGCTGAAACGGGTGGAGGATGAGTTCGGCTTCGACCACCGCTGCGGCGGCCTCACCATCCCCTGCGCCTCCGAGACCGACTTCGCCGACATCGTTGGCGGCCTGGACATGCACCACCACTACCATCACCACCACCACCACTGATGAGTGATGATCGTGCTCGCGCCGAGTCCGGTCGATCGGGCTGAGCTGATCATTAGGTTCCACTTCCAGTTCCAGCTGCTACCTTGGACTAAATCGTCCTTCGAGTGTCGTAGCACCAATGTTCTGTTACTAAGTGTAGCTAGTGTTGAGCTTGCTTGACCCTGTAAAGATTTTGATTGGAAATTGGAATGGCCTTTTCTCTCACCAAGGTGTAGTGTCAGAAACCCGTGGGAATATAATGGACCATATTCCAAGCCATCAAAATTCAGGAAGCGTTTACATGCCCCTGCCGGTGTCCTCTGCTTCTCAAGAACCCCCGGGCCCTGGACCCCGGTCAACGACGACCCTATGATCGTTGTCCTCGAAGACCAAGGCCTCCCATTGGCACGCGTCACGAAGCTCAGGGCGGAGGCAAGGTGGAACGGCTGCCATCTGGACGGCGAGCAGAAGTGACGCTAAATCCCACAGCATGCGTTTGGAAGAGGAGATCCGCGATTTTTTTTTTTTTTTTTGAAATGGAAAGCATAGTTCCATTAGTAACATGTTCCTGGCAGATCGCCAGACACCAACGAAGCTACAAAGTCTGGTACTGGGTCTACTCTAGCCACAACAGAGAACAATAAGTACAATTCAGGCCTATGGCTACCAAGTATCTACTACAGGGCCTTGTTTAGATCACGGCCTTGTTTAGATTCTAAGTTTTTTCATTCTCTCTTCATCACATTAAATCTTTGACACATGCACGGAGTATTAAATATAGATAAAAAAATAACTAATTACACAGTTTGATTGTAAATTACGAGACGAATCTTTTGAGCCTAGTTAGACCATGATTGGACAATAATTATCAAATACAAACGAAAGTGCTACAGTGTCGAATACTGATTCCTAACCGCGAACTAAACAAGGCCCACCTTCAAATTCCAAGTTTTTTCACTCTCTCTCCATCACATCAATTTTTGGACGCATGCATGGAGCATTAAATGTAGGTAAAAAAATAACTAATTACACAGTTTGGTTGTAAATCACGAGATGGATCTTTTGAGCCTAGTTAATCCATGATCAGACAAAGTTTGTCAAATACAAACAAAACATGCTACAGTGTTCAGGTTGCAAAAATTTGCAATCTAAAGAAAGCCCAGAGCTACAACCTCTCGACACATGAGAAATGGTAAGTTCAGAGAACTCTAAATACATAAATGTTTTGATCTCACTCAACGGTTTTGCAAGCACAGCGAAGCATTGATCATCTCTAAAATAACAGGCCTCATTCCCAGCAGAGTTGCATGCTCTGGCCTCGTTCGTATAGAACTACTGAAAGCTCTAGTTTGGTTTTGGTGAATTGATGAAACCCTAAGTGCTAACCTAGTTCATCAAGTGATCATGAGATAGGTAGCACACTTCAAGTGGTGAAGCAAATGAAGATCATAGCATAATAAAGATGATGGCATGGTGATGATCAAGTGCTTCGACTTGGAAAGAAGAAAGAGAAAAACAAAAAGGCTCAAGGCAAAGGTATAATTTGTAAGAGCTATTTTGTTTTGGTGATCAAGACACTTAAAGAGTGTGATCACATTTAGGATTGATAGCCGTACTATTAAGAGGGGTGAAACTCGTATCGAAATGCGGTTATCAAAGTGCCACTAGATGCTCTAACTCATTGCATATGCATTTAGGATCTAGTGGAGTGCTAAACCCCTTGAAAATGTTTGTGAAAATATGCTAACACTTGTGCACAAGGTAATACACTTGGTGGTGTTGGCACATTTACAAAGGAGGTGGTGTTTGCAGGGTTGAGATGGGTTTGGGTCGGATGCCTATTTTCTATTGCGCCGGATGCAAATTCTTGTGGTTGGCACATTGGAGCAAGGGTGAAGAAGTTAGAAGTGAAAACGAGTTGATCGCGAAGACGCTGGCTTCGGTCTTCTGACCGGACGCTGGGTCTGAAAGCACCGGACCCTGGCTGCGTGTGTCCGGTCAAACTGACGGGTCTGTGCAGTGCCGAAGGTATTGCACCGGACGCTGTTCTGTGTCCGGTCAAGGTGGACCGGATGCGTCCGGTCGAAGAAATATGCCTCGGAGAGCTTACTAGAAACGACCGGACGCTGAAGTCCAGCGTCCGGTCACTTTCTAACTGACGCGTCCGGTCAGTAGACGACCGTTGAAATCTGACGAACATTTGAAGCAGGGGACACGTGGCGTGAATCACGTGACCGGACGCTGAGGGCCAGCGTCCGGTCGATCGGACCGGAGCGTCCGGTCACCCCGCGTTGTGCCCAGTGAAGGGGTACAACGGCTCTATTTCGTGGGGGCTTCTATTTAAGCCCCATGGCCGGCTCAAGCTCACTCTCTTGGCCATTTCTATTGACATAGCATACTTGTGAGCTTAGCCAAAGCCCTCCCACTCATCTAGATCATTGATTCATCATCATAGTGAGATTGGGAGTGAATCCAAGTGCATTGCTTGAGTGATTGCATCTAGAGGCACTTGGTGATTGTGTTTCGCTGCGGATTTCGCTTATTACTCTTGGTGGTTGCCGCCACCTAGACGGCGTGGAGCAGCAAGGATCGTTGAGTGGAGGAGGTGATTGTCTCCGACTCCGATCGTGGTGATTGTGAGGGGTTCTTGACCTTTACCCGGCGGAGCGCCAAAAGGTACTCTAGTAAATTGCTTGTGGCTTGTGTGATCCTCATCTTGTGTTGGTTGTGCGGCACCCGATTGAGGGTTTGGCGAGTGATGCCAATCAGCGCGTGAACCTCCAAGTGAGTGAATCGCCACAACGAGGACTAGCTTACCGGCAAGCAAGTGAACCTCGGTAAAAATCATTGTGTTCATCATTTGATTCCGAGGTGATTGGTCTACATTGGTATTCATTATTGTGATTGATTGGTTCCTACCACTACACGGTGGTATAACTCTCTTGCTCACTCTTACATTACCGCAAACTAGTTATCAAGCTCTTTAGTGTAGCTAGTTGTGAGAGCTTGTTTGTTTGATTAGTGTTGCTCTTTAGTTAGTCTTTGAGAGCACACTAATTTAGCTAAGTGTCATAGCTATTGTGTGGACATACACTATTCGAAATAGAATTGTGGTAGGTGGCTTGCATTTTAGTAGGCTAGCGCAACACTCGCTTCGCCGCAAAATTGTCTAACACATTTTGTTAAGTGTTGTTGTAGAATTTTATTAGGCTATTCACCCCCCCCCTCTAGCCATTAGGACCTTTCAACTACATATACTCACTCGTTGTCCTCCCACTAGCTATATCGTTTATCTTAAAGTATTCATTTCTCTGTGTCACGTTACCCCTTTAGTTACCGTTGCCGACGTCTAGAGTAGGGAAATTGGTTGTAACTTAGTCACTAAAAATCATATCAATCAAATTATCTTAGCCATACGCTTTCATTGAGGATATAAATACGATACCCGGAATACTCCTGGGTGAAGTATTGCATCGATATCCTCATACGTGCATGGGGAATTATCCATTTTTGAGCATAAGAAGCATCAATAGTGTGCACTCTGATGACCCACCGAACAATTCTGGTGAGTGCAAAAGCACAACACCAGTGTTCTTTCTCACCTATTTTGCAAGTGCGCTAACTTCAATTTTGTTCAAACATGAATACCAACATTGAAGCACAAGCGTGTGTTGTGGCTTTCCCTCGTGTCCCAAGTGTGCTCTAATGATGTATGGAACAAAATATTATGTTATCCATTAATAGCTCACTAGGATATGATATCTATGATGTTATATAGCTATTTTCTTGAACAATAATAGGTTGTGTGCATTATAGTTATGCAATAGTTAGGAGGTTTTAGAGATAATATTACCTCGATGTAATTGTCCAAAGTCAACAAATTAGCTTTCTTTGTCTTAAAAAACATTGGAGATTAGTCGGTACAGAAGTGTTAAGTAGAAACTATATAGGAACTTAAGAGATTACTTCACAAGAGAAACATGCAGGATTTTTTTGATAAAGACTATAATGCAACAAATTAAAGATGGTGGCGGCGAACAAGCAAAGAGGAGGAAAACAATGATGAACGGCGGTGGCGAGCTGATCACAGACGCGTCTTTAGAGATGTCTAATGCGTATGTAGTAAGGTCTTATTACGACGCGCCTCAATACGCGTCTGTAGTATACCAACACGCGTCTATGATTATGTTTCAGACAGACGGGTAGAGGTAAAGACGCGTCTGTGACGACCCTTATCACAGACGCGCATAACCAATACGCGTCTGTGACGAACACTTATCGCAGACACGCATATCCAACATGTGTCTGTGATAACGATTTACAAAAACAAAAAAAAACCCAATACCATTGTCTTATATATCATACATGACACGTCAAATTACATAGAGCAGTCAATTGTTAATTAGCAATTTCATATACATGAAGTAATATCAAAAGCCATTACATGTCCCTCATATACTGCAAGTAAACCTACTTTCTACTTGAACTAAGAAGATAAGTTGCAGGCATGTAACTAATAATCTTCTTGAAGGAAATATTCAAGTCATTGGATTCTGCATAAGTGATGTAATCACACAGTGAAGTTCAGTATGCCACTATCTGTACCAACTATCATTTCCTTGATATCAATACCCTGGCAACAATCCCTCATGTGTTAATTTGGAAGTGTTTGAAATCAACAAAGGGAAAATGGGAAAGCACTGACCTGCAATGCAACTAGAAGTAAACCCATAGATGAAATTTCTAAAGTCCTGCCACCAACCCAGTCAAACATAGGAAACCAAGCTGTGTTTCTCAACTTCTGTTCCAACTTCCAGTTAATTAGACAAACAATGCCAAAACTTGAATTTGGATTTTTTTATCATAAACACTAAAGGACTTCCGGAGTGTATACTAAGAAAAATAATTTTGATATTATCTACTGTGGCTGCTAAGTATAGGTCTGTCATAACTGCTGCTACTAACTTTCATCTATTTTGCTGCTCCAAGACTATATGAACAGTTCTCCCTGTTTGGTACTTTCAGTTTAGTGTCATTAAATAAAATGCTTAAGTGCATACCAATGCTACAAATGTACTATTAACTCTCTCACAGTTGTAAAGAACCAATTAGCGACTGAAGTGAGAAGCAAACTAACAAAATTATTAAAGCAAAGAAGGTCTCACCTGCACTGTGCAACAATCTTCCCCTTACCCATCTTCAGATCATTCCTCTAAGATGCAATGCTGCAAAACGTGAACTATATGTCAACTGAAGCAAAACATTCCAGTAAAATTTATTTCAAAACAACTAAAAGCTGAAACACAATGTATATCATTGACAGAATTACTAAGAAGTCAAATTGAGTAACTTTAAAAGCATCTAGATTCACAAACAACCAAAATGGTCATAGAGTATGACAGCTATCCAAAATCTGGTCCCGTTTAACTTATAGCTGATGCAAATCACAATAGAAGAAACTGTCACCTCACTACATAGGTTGTAGCATCATTAGAAGGCCACAATTTGATCTATATAAGAGCGCATCACTGCATAGAAATGCTAGGTAAAATAGAAGAAAAATAGGTGAAGCTTACATGTGTTATGTGTGTGTGTATATATATATATATATCAGAGTTTGAGCCAAGAGCAGTAGGAGGCATAGAAGACATCAGATTCCTGCAAGGTATAAATGATGCTGCTGGTCAATGGGCTTTTTGAAGGCCACTATTTGATCCATAAGCATCAGCCTCACATTGAAACTTACATGGGGGAATGTCACTTCCCTTCACTCCATCCTAGTAGGAGAGCAATTGTTAAATCGCCAGTTCCCTGCACTCAGCAAAACAGCGGTGAGAATAAAAAGAAGAGATGGCTGCACTTATAGTATCATATTCTACTCTCTGCTACACTGGAGTTATCACTAGACCAAGATACTTACAGGAATGACATAAGAGATATGAATTTTGCTCTCAATTTTGCTCTATGTCTGCATAATTTAAATAGCTAAACTAACAGCACTTTGCTAATTTTAAGATTGACGGCAAGTATTCACACAACACATACAAATCACTGCATACCTCACAATGGAACTTACATGGGGGGATGCCACTTCCCTGCACGGTATGAAAGCATCAGTGAACTAGAGTGCCATTGGCCTTATAGTTACACAGAATTAATGCAGTATACCCCAACATGAAGCCAACTTGTTTGCCTAGTGCAGTGCTACACTGCAGACTATCTACATTTATTCAGAAATGGGGAAGACAGGTAGCCAATTGACACAATAATGTCCAGTACCCAGGTTCATCTATATTATTGATGTTGAGTAATCTTGAGTGGTATGTCACATGAATGCAATAAACAGAAAGCTAACATGGTAGAATGGGCAAGTTTTCTTATATGAGAAAGACATCTAAAAAAATATGTAGACCAAAATAGATGCAGGTACAGTTCAGTAACGGTCTTTTTATATTCACAGGTTTATACTTGTGATAATGGAAATGACTACACATACATAGCATTTCAGTACAACATGGAATTGAGTAATGTGAAACCCTAACCCAAGATAGATTGAGAAATAACTATTACTAGACAATAACCGTTGTACTTCATAACCGAAAATGTATCAGTTTAGAAATTCAAGTATTTTTCAAACATCTACACCATGTATGAGCTCTAAAAAATATTGGAGATTGTAACAACAGGAGCGTGCTTTTAATTGTAAAAATAGCTCACATGTGACAGGTTAATTAAACATGAACCAGGTTTGAGCAACCGCAGTTCACCCACATTGATCTATCGATCCACCCCCCAAATTGAATCCTAAACCGAGCACAAAAACCCAAATAGATTACGTTAGCTAGGGTTTGGGTGCTCGGTTTCAAGGGAGAGCAAAGGGGTGGGTGCATACCTGGTGGGTGCTCGTCGCCAACGAATGTCGAGGGCCCGACAAAGAATAGGGTGAGCGTAGATCTGGAGGAGGGAGTCGATGTCGGCTGTAGAAGGGAGGCGCGCCGGCTGGATATGGGTGGAGGGAGGCGACGCCGGCTGGAGGAGGGAGGCGGCGTCCGCCGGATGTGGGCGGAGGGAGGGGCACCGGTTGGATCTGGTAGGAGGGAGGCGCCGCCATCCAGTCTTGCACGGGGAGCCGCCGTCGTCTTCCGAGGGAAGGGAGGGTGAAAGGTCCTTGTTTGGTTTTGGTAATTGAGTGACAACCTAGGTGGACTAATTGTGTTTATGTGAGATACACAGGTAATTAGTCCATAGGTACATGTGTGTGAGCAACATATGCCATGAAGGTGAAAATGGCTTAGAGATGTTGCAAAGCTCACACATGTGATGATGAAGGAGCTTAACGCACATGAGACATGACATTGAGTCATGTGATCAAGGTGGAGAAGATCAAGACAAGACTTGGCTTGATGGACCGGTTGCAAGCGTGAAGGGCAAGTCAAAGGCTTTGGAGTGATGGACCGCGTGGCGGTGAAGCTTGAGCAAGACATGGCGCCGATGGACGATGGCAACGGTGAAGGGCAAGTGAAGTCAAGATCGATGAACCAATATGATCACGTGATGATATGAAGTGGATCATATCATTGTTGATCGTGTTGATGCATGTGTTGCATCGACATTGGAGGAGATGGAATGGAATGCGCAAGGCAAAGGTATAACCTAGGGCATTTTATTTCACCGGTCATAGGTGTGTAGAGAAGTTGATGACCGGGTTTAGGATAGATGGCCGTACTATCAAGAGGAGCAAACTTGTTTGCATATCGGTCATCTAGTGCCACTCGAGTGATCTAACTTTGCATCGTCGCTAGGATCGAGTGGCGTGGCAAGTTGAGTGGCTAACATCCTTTAGGAAATGATTGTGAAAAGCTAACACATATACACATGGTGGTGTACAAAAGGAGGTGGTGTTTGCAGGGTTGAGATGGGTTTGGGTCCCTCTCTCCCTCCCGTCGAGCTTGCGAGGCGGGATTCGGCGCTTTCGGGAAAATGGAATGCCTATTTTCTATTGCGCCGGATGCAAATTCTTGTGGTTGGCACATTGGAGCAAGGGTGAAGAAGTTAGAAGTGAAAACGAGTTGGTCGCGAAGACGCTGGCGTCGGTCAACTGACCGGACGCTGGGTCTGAAAGCACCGGACGCTGATAGCATGCGTCCGGTCGAGCTGGTCGGTCGGCACAAAGATCAGGGTATTGCACCGGACGCTGGTCTGCGTGTCCGGTCAAGGTGGACGGACGCGTCCGGTCGAAGAAATACGCCTCGGGGAGCTTCTTGAAACGACCGGACGGCTGGGGCTTCAATGTCCGGTCGATTGAAGCTAACTGCGTCCGGTCAGTCAAGTGATCGTTGGAATCGTGACACGTGGTCGTCAGGCAGGAGGCGGACGCCGAGGTCCGGCGGTCCGGCGGCCAACACGACGGAAAGGCGTCCGGTCGGCCCGATTTTTGCCCAGTGAAGGGGTAACGGCTAGTTTAGCCCTTGGGGCTATAAATAGAAGTGGCCTTCGGCCATGGCTGGTGTGGAGCACCTAAGGGGACTTAGTGTCCATGCTTGTGAGTGCTTGGGAGCCCTCCATCACACATATACTTGATAGTGATCATTCGATTGTGTGAGTGAGCGATTCTAGTGCGATTGCATCGTGAGGTTGCATCGAGTGGCACTAGGTGGTTGTGTTGCAAGCCGGTGGTGCTTGTTACTCTTGGAGGTTGCCACCTCCTAGACGGCTTTGGTGGTGGTCTCCGTCGAAGCCCGCAAGAAGCTTGTGCGGCGCTCGGAGAAGTTCTTGTGAGGGGTACTTGTGCACTTCAGCGAGTCGCGAAGAGCAACTTTAGTAAAGCGTGTCATTGAGCTACCCTCACTCAAGGGGTAGGTTCTTGCGGTGCCCGACGTGCGGGCTTAGCGGGTGATGCTAATTAGCCGCCGAACCACCAAGTGAGCGGTCGACACAACGGGGACTAGCGTGTTGGCAAACACGTGAACCTCGGGAGAAAAATCATCGTGTCAACATTGTTCTTCCCGTTGGTTTGCATCCCCATTACACAAGCTTGCAATTACTTTTATATATCTTAAGCTTGTGTAGTTGCTCTTGTAATTAGATAGCTTGTGTAGCTAGCTAATTACCTTCTTGCTTGTGAAGCATAGAAGTAGCTCTCTTGCGTGGCTAATTTGGTTTTAGTAACCTTGTTAGTCACATTGTTTAGTTTGTGTAGCTAAGTATTTGCGCTCTCTAATTAGGCATTGGTTGCCTTGTTATTGAGCATTGCTAGTGAGCTTAGTTAGCTTTGTGCTTTTGCTTACTAGCATGTGTAGGAGCTCCCTTGTTACTTAAAGTACTAGTGGCATAGGTTTGTGTGACCTTGCTCCTAGAATTGTTTAGGAGAGCTCTAGCTAGCCCGGCACCTTAGTTGCTTTATTAGTATCTTTGCAAGGTGCTATAGAACATATATTGAGGGGTGTAGTCTTGGCTAGACCGATAGTTGTATTTCCGCATTTATATCGGTTAGCCGACGCGATTAATTTTAGAAAAGACTATTCACCCCCCCCCCCCTCTAGTCCGTCATCTCGACCCTTCAGAGGGGAGGAGTTGTAGTGGAGGAGGGGGTGGTGTCCTCACTGGTGGAGGAGTGGGTGGCCGCCGCGACGGTGGAAGAGAGGAGGGGGAGGCGACGGGAGATGGTCGGGGCTCAGGGCGGTGGCGTCGGAGGAAGAGAGGAGAGGGGCGAGGGACAGATCGAGGGGGTGGAGGCGGACGCGGACCTAAGTTGTGAAGTCCATGGGATTTGATAATATTTTTGGGTCTGGGAACTCTCTGTGTGTGACGCGCGTTGACGGGGCACGTCTCTCGTAAAATACCTCTAACACAAACGCGCCTTATTCATATACCACAGACGCGACTCATTAATTACAGACGCGCTTTCCAAGCATGCGTCTGTAGTAGATGTTTATTATAGACGCGTGTTGATCCCGTCAGACCAGTAACCTCGGTTGGCGACTTATTACAGACGTGTGTTTAGAACGTGCGTCTGTAAACTCATATTACAGACGTGCGTTTGTCCTGGCGTCTGTAGAGAGCGTGGTGGATACGAGGCTTTTTTACGTAGTGGTAGACGAGTAATGTACTATGGACAATAAACATTGATGGTATGCACATTTTTGTTTTTTAGTCACTTCATTCATCAAGTTCAAGTGCACATACATATTACATGATACATCTACCTTTTTGGGTGGAAAAGACGCTGAAATATACACTCCCTGTTTGACATTCCAGTTTTTCTTCTTCTTCACCCGCCTACCTTTGTGGACTTGTGATGGTGATGCACGTAAACTCCCATCTCGCCGCCGCTGGTTTCCATCACCGTCAGCCTGGTATGGCGGCGCGCACTTTGTGTTGGGCAATTTTGGTGCTCCAAGATGCACACCCACACCCCATGTGATCGACCTGTGCTTCTCGGCCTCTTGCAAGTTGCAAACATGAATTCGTGCAGGCTACTATAAAAAGAAAAACTAAAGACAGCTGCACACGGGCACGGCCTTCAATCTCTGTGCATGCAGATGATATCGGTTTCAAAAATAAAGATTGCAGATGATATCACTCCATACATGACGGATACATATAAGTACAGTGAGCACATGAATGAACAAACGGCAAGCCTCGCGTCCGGACGTCCGGCCCTAGGCCTGCGTTCGGACACGGCTCCCGTTCGATGCAACCTCCATGCCCCCTCATATAGAATACACTAGCGCAATAGGAGAGCGTCTGCCCACCGCGCCCACGTCACCACTTCCCTGCACCCAAACCGTGACGTACGCAGCCCTCTCCTCCTAGCGCCCATCCCGCTCCGGAGGCAGCGTCCGTCCATACGGAGCTCCCTCACTTGCGTCCGACCTTCGCAGCTCCCTCATCCCGCGCCCATCGCGCCCATCACCCATCCCTCGTTCGTATGGATGCCATGCCGGCTCCGGGAGAGACGGTCCAGCAGAAAGGTGGAAGGAGAGTTGCAACACCATATCTACTTTTAAAATATCCAAATACAATGGTTGCAACATACGTCTGAAGGTAGTTGAAACATGCTTATGAAACACTTGAAAAACACACCTGAAAAACACTTGAAAACCATTGCAACCCATACGCAACATCCGAAACATATGCAACATCCAGATAAACAAAATTGCAACATGCGTCCGGAAAACACAGATGAAACATACACCTAAAACATCTGAAACACTCGAAACATACTATTGCAACATGCCTCTGAAAATAATTGCAACATATGCAACATTCCCAATCTACTTTTGCAACATCCATATGATTCAACTGCAACATACCTCTGAGACGTCTCAAATAATTGAAACATACAATTGCAACATAGGAAAGAAAGAGTGCCTGTTGCGGGGAGCTCCATGGCCGTTGGATCTGCGGGCATTGGGGGCTCCCGGTGCCGGAGCAGGGCCACGTGCCCGCACCAGATGTGCGCCCACGCCGGGGCCGCCGTCGGGGTCGTGTCCGTCCTCGCACCGGGTTGCCGGCCGGAGAAGAGGAAGGGATTCGCCACGTGGATCAGAGCTCGTGCTCGCGCCGGGGACGCCGCCGCGCTAGAGCAAGAGGAGGGAGAGGGAGGCAGTGGGGCGCGCGGCTCATGCGACACGCGGGGGGAGGAGGGGGGGAGGGGGTTGCACGGCTCGGTGGAGGAGCGTTGCGGCGTGGGTGCGGTGGGTGTGGAGATGCCGCGGTGAGGGAAGATAGCGCGGAACGAGCGGGTGCGGAAATCATTATCGATGAACAAACGATTCCCTGGGGCCGTACTGCAATCACGCATGCCGCCGATTCTCTGCATGCATATAACTGTACAAGTCCTGACGAATGCAGTGAGCACGCACTTGTATCGTGTGATTGCCCAAGAATGGACAGGCCGGCCGGCTGGGCAGAGCTGCCTCATCTTGACATTGTCGCGGTCGTGGTCGGCCCCTCCAGCCCTCCTCACCGTGCGAAGAGTGCAATGCACCCGTACCGTATGTTGCCCCGGCAGCACACTGGCCCATATGTCTACGGAGTACTCGACTAGCTAGGGCAGCTAGCTGTTAGCTACTATTGCAAGATTAGGATCACGTCGAGGATAGATGCCAATTGAAGATTTTTTTTTTGAGACATCACTACTCATTAGTGCCGCATGCAGTGGACTTGTGGACCATACATGCATGTGACATGCCCAGCTTGATCGATGATCATCACCAACAAGAAACTGCTACTGGAGTAGTACTACAGTACATACTGCAAGTAGCTAGTGCCACCACTGCTTCCATCATTCTTGATCTTGATTGCCTAAAGTTCTTGTTTATTTGGTAGGCGCTTGTTGCCTGCCATGCCAAGGTTGGCTCCATGCTGATACTGAGCTGCTAGCTATAAGAAGGCAACCTTGGCCAAAATCTCCACAGGTCGCCACAGCTCTTCAGCTGACACTCATTGAGCAAGCTAAACGGCAAGCAAGCATCTACTAGCACTCTAGCAGCCCAGCGCCGCTCGGTCGTCTTCAGTAGCTAGTGAAATCTTGTTCATTCAGGGTCCTGCTTCCCGCAAAGAAGATAGCATAAACTTCTGCAATCAACCAATCATCAACACACACACACACACACACACACACACACACACACACACACACACAGAGAGAGAGAGAGAGAGAGAGAGATGGCGGTGGGAAAGCTGGGACAGCTGATGACGAGGCTGCACCTGGCGAGGAGCCGACCGCCGTCGACCGCCGTCGCCATCGGCGGCGGACGTGCCGCGGGGCCACCTGGCGGTGTACGTGGGCGAGGGGCGGAAGCGGCTGGTGATCCCAACGGCGTGCCTGAGCCACCCGGCGTTCGTGACGCTGCTGAAGCGGGTGGAGGACGAGTTCGGCTTCGACCACCGCTGCGGCGGCCTCACCATCCCCTGCGCGTCGGAAGGCGACTTGGTCGACATCGTCAGCGCCGCCGTGGACGACCACCACCACCATCACCGATGAGTGATGATCGTGCCCGTGCCGATCGAGTCGGTCGATCGAGCTCTGATCGTTAGATTCCGCTTCCAGTTCCAGCTAGCTAGGACAAATTTTTCCTTGGAGTGTCGTAGCAGCAATAGTATTGGGGGTATGCTTGACACTGTAAAGATTATGATTGGAAATTGGAATAAGCTCTTCTCTCACCCAGGTGTAGTATCAGAAATCCGTAGCAACTGAAATGAGATTCCAAGCCATCAAAATTCAGGAAACGTTTATTACATACCTTCTGTCTTCATGTGGGTCTATTTACTACTCCCTCCTTTCTAAATTTAAGACATTTGACTATTCTAGATACATTATTTCTACCATATCTCTAGCCATAGTGTATATCTAAGTGCATATATAAAAACCATCCATGTATCTAGAAAAATCAAAACGTCTTCTAATTTGGAATGGAGGGAGTAACTTATAAGCTGCTTATGGCCAAAATAAGTTAAAACTAAAAGTTAAACGGTATGTTTTTCTATAGTATAGTCTGGCCATGTTTATTCACACCACCCCATTTCTACTAAAAAGTAAGAATTAGCTCAGACCTGCTTATTCTGACTATGCTTTTATTCTATTTGTGCAGTTTTTTTTTTTTGAAGTGCTTCTCTGAGAAGCACCTATATAAACCAAGCAAAGCCTATATATGATCCCCTGACCTGGTTATTCTGACCACACTAGCTTTTAGGGCCTGATTGGTTGGTTTCCAATTCTTGTCCAACCAAAATCATGGCGTGCCAAAATTTTTAGTTATAAATTAGTTCATTGTGAAAGAATTGGCACACCGATGTTTATGACCAAAGTTTTGGCAAATCTCTAGAAAGCTCTTAAACTACATAAAAGAGAAAAGGTGCCTCCTATTATTGTTATGACGGTCAACTAAATGCACACCTATATTTTTGGAAATGTCTAGTCAACAACCGGTTGTTTTAGCAACTCCTATCAACCAAATTTTTCTCATACACTTACACTGTTTTATAGTTATATTTATATTGTCTTATTACTATATTTACAATGATATCTTCAGTGTAATTTATTGGACAGAGTGATGTAATTTGAGAATAACACAAATATATGCCAAATTTTTCAAAAAGATTTACAAATTATTTCTATGAATTCCAGACATCAGAGAAATATATGTCAAATTATTCAAAAAAAATTCAGAAATTAAAAAAAAAACAAAATCCACACAAGGAGGTGAGAGAAGAGAGATTGTCGCAGGGTGTTCCGTGCTCGCGTTCGTGTGTCAGGCAGGGACGCAGGCACTGGCATGATTGCTTGCTTGACGCTGAAGCCGAGCGGACACACGCACAGGGACGCATCGCACGCATGCACGCGCCAACATGATCGCGGGCAGGGGGAGGCCGACGCTTCCGCATCGCACGGCCCAAAAAACGGTTGATAACAACCGATAAATCAACCGGTTGATCATTAGCCTTTCTGATATTTTTTTGTCCTAACTTTGACAACCTTGATTTTGACAGCCTAAGTTTTGGCTTGCCATAATTTTAGTAGGGTAAAAATTAATAGCCAACCAATCAGACCCTTACTCTATTTGTGTAGCTTCTTTCAAGAAGTGTTTCCTGGAGAAGCTATAGCAAACAAGATCTATAGACCTGTTCGGTAGCTTGTTTTCATAGCTGTTGATGCTGCTGCCTCTTCTCACGTAACACTGTTCTGACAGCCAGCAGCAGCTGTTTTTATAGCCGTGGCAAAACATATATGCTCGGCTTCACCACCTAAGCCTCTGCAGTGTATGGAGAGAGACGAGGGGGGAGTCACTCCTACACGCAGTGCCGGTCATAGGATTTTAAGGGCCCTACGATGATTTCGTCGCAACGGCCCTTTTAACTATGTATAAAATTTTATAATATATAGACACTAATTTTACTTGCAAAACGAAAACAAATTCAATAATATATTTTTAATTTAACATGTCTGATAATTATCGAGCAACAATGTAGATTAAGCAATATATTTATAGATGTATGATAATTATCGAGGAACAATGTAGATTAAAAAAGCAATATATTCGTTTTCTTTTCTCACCCATGATAAATGTTTCTTAGGTAACATTCTAAAATTCTAACACCTAAATTAGAAGAAAAATATAACTATATGGGTACAAAGTACTAGAAGTCTGGAATACTATACAAATAATTAATTTGGATTAAAAATAAAAAGGAAAAAAAATACCTTGGGCCTAAACAACTGATCGGTGATCGCAATTCATAAGAAGCCAAGAATCAAGATGTCGTCGTCGTGGAGCCCTGCCTGGTGGCTGTCCTCGTGCGCCGTGTCCGTGTCTCGATAGTCTAACTCTTCGCGGCGGCGCAGCTCGCTAGCTCCGCGTGTGTAAGGCGCACGTCGCAAACTCACGATCAGAGTGTGTTGTGTGTAGTGTGACTCATCACCTCCTCTCTACCCAAGGGCCGTGGGGAAAGAAAACTAGGAAAGAAATATCGATGTTGTCTTTTTGAGTCGCCTGACTAGTTCAATGTCTCTTTTCTCACTAGTTTGTTAATGCCTAATGGGCTATAGGACTGGGGGTTTGTATAGCTGGGCTGGGCTGGGCTGGGCTGGGCTTGACCCCTCCTCGCCCTCGGCCGTCGCACAGTGATGCCAAGAATTCTGGGAGAGGAGCGAGTACAGGCGAGCGAGTACAGGCAGCTGTGCCTGCTCAGTAAAAAAAAATATTTTATCGCTCAAACCCGCTCAGTCCGTGCAGTTGCCATCGCCGCCGTGTGCCTGGTTTCCTCCTCTCTTTTTTTTTATTTGCCATGTGGGGCCGGTAGCAATGCCTGGTTTGCTTCTGCATTGCAGCAGATGGAGAGCGATGCCGTTTTTCTGTGGTGGGACCCAAATTTTTATTAGGCAGCACTAGCACACTGGAGAAGGCCAGGGTGTCCTTCTCAAGAACACAAATCCCCTCCTGTGTCAACAACGACCTATCGTTGTCCTCAGAGATCAAGCTCCCATTGGTGCGCATCATGAAGCCAGGTGGAGCAGCTGCCAGTTGGACGTCGAGCAGAAGCAAGGTTGAATCCCAGAGCATGCACTGTAATAAGAGAAGTGGTGGGACGAGCTCACCGACGGTTGATGCTAAGCTAGACATGGTCTTGCCATGACCCGACATCGTCGTTAAGTCTGTTTTGTGATCCTCAAGGGTAATTTTAATAACATGCTAAAAAAATTCAGAGAGAGGAGTGACCTCTCATCCGGTACGGAGTATATATAGACAATAAAAACACGGCTATTCTTATTTGAATTTTGCAACCACACGATTGGAATCGAACTTTTGCTACATGTGTGTATTAATAATAATTGTAAACATATATGCATCGCGTGTACGACGTGTATTATTGTAAACAAAAATGAGAAGAAAAAAAAAATGCACGAGTGTGGCAATCATGAACAAATAGGTGCTTATCTGAAACTTATATTAGAGCATACAACAACATGAAACTTATATTAGAGCATACAACAACATGATATCATAGGCAGCATTAGCAATGGCGCTTGAGTGAGAGAAGGGTCTTAAAGATGCCGATGAGCACGCCGGTGACAGACAGGAAGGCGGCGATGAACTTGCAGTAGTTGTAGACGAACTTGTACGCTTTGATCCTCACCGACCTGTGGCGCTTGTACGAGTCAATCTCCTCCAGGGCGGTGAAGTAGCGGCGACCGAAGCGCAGGTGCTGGCCGAGGCCCTTGAAGAAGCCCAGCGCCTGCTTGTTGCTGAGGGCGCCGTGCACCAGGCCCCGCCGCCGGAGCTCGTGCACGTCCTCCTTGCGGTCCATGAGCATCGCGAGCACCGACAGGTACGAGCTCACCACGAAACCGTCCGTGTCCCTGGCCGCGCCGGCGGTGCTCGCCTCCAGCGCCGCCATGTTCACGAGCCAGCACGCGGTGACGTCGCTCAGGAACACCGGCGACAGCGACAGCTCGCCGTACAGGCAGCGCCGCCGGAGGCTCATGTCCCCGAACCAGACCTCCGTTCTCGGCGTGAGGACGACGCCCATCTCCGCGAGCTCCACGGCGCTGCTGGACCACGACGACGAGACGCCCGTGTAGTTCTTCTTATTATCAGGCATACAGCCCACCTGAGTAAACCTGAGCAGACCGAGGAGATGCGGCGGCGGCGGCGGCGGCGGCTTGTGCTGTTCGGTGCTGCCGACGACGCCGCGGCTTTCTTCATCGGACGGCCGCGTCGTCTTGGCCAGCGCCGTCGGGATGCATCCACAGCGCATCCCCCGGCGGCAGCAGCGGCCATCCTCCGGCTTCCTTGCCTTCCTGGGGAAGGGGAGGAACTTGTCGCCCATCCCGGTGACGAACCCGCCCACGTCGACGAACATGAACTCCGCGAGCGCGTCGAGCACCAGCCAGGGGATCTGGTTCTCAAGCAGGAAGATGTCCTTCTGGATACTGGGCCCCGTGGACAGCGTCATCCGGTTCTGCAGCACGAGCGCCGTCGCGTCGTGCTCGACGTCACCGCCGGCGACCATGTACTGCAGCAGGAAGCAGCCGTCGAGGAACATCATGGCGGCGAACTCGGCGTCGCCGAGGCCCACCACCGCGGGGTCGTCGGCGTCGTAGCAGCCCCGGGGCGGCGCCCGCGACGGAGCGCACCTTCTCGTACACCTCCGCGGTGGAGCGGCCCGAGGCCCCGCAGAGGTAGTAGGCCGCCGCGAGCTTGACCTCCTCCATCTTGTGCAGGTGCGGCGCGCCGTGGTGGTACGGCCCGATGGCCACCACGCTGGGGACGATGTAGCGATCGTTGTCGCCGCCGATTCCTCGCAGGCTGCCGGGGAACCGGTGGATCTTGCTCTCCACCTTGGAGAAATCGGCCTCCAGCCTCGCCGTCGTCGTGGCCATCCTCTCGGCAATGGCGGGGAGGTCAGGGACGTCGTCGTTGATGAGTATCGTTCTCGTGTCAGTGACGTCCATGGCGCCAGGATTGGGATTGACGGGAAACTGGGAACAGTCATTTCGACATTGCCGTGCACACGTACAGCTAGCTTTATATGCATGCGTGCAAGCAAGAGTCCAACAGCTGTCAGATACTCAGAGTGATCGCTGAAGCATGCATGCATTGTTCTTTATCATCCCTAGGATCCTTTGCCTAGATTGGTTGCCTAACTCTGATTCCAAGCAAGCGTCATTGTGAGCCCTTCTTGGTTTATCTTCATCACCATGGCTGGCTGGCGCTGCTGGTCTTTTTTAACACGCACACATACACACTCTCCCGCGTTGCTAGAACTGATAAAAGTCTTGGATTGGAAGCATCCACAAGACGTGGTGTTCAGGTATCTGAAAGCTAGCATCGGTCGCCGGTCTGACTTCTCGGCAACGCCAGGAGGAGGATGCCTGCCTTGCCCTCGCGCGGTGAGTGATGACAACGACCTGGGACATCCATATATTCCTTGGTGAGCATCACGAGGCCATATATGTGAATGATCTCGTTTATGTAAGGTAACATCAACTTGCCAGCTTATATTATTATTTTTTAAAAATATATAAAATAGAGTAACCTAACGTGCTAGTATAGAAAAAAATTGTAAGCAAAGACATGAATCATAGAAAAGTGTTTGGGCTTAGCTCTTCATGGAAAACTAACTTTATTCTCTCTCCTATTTACTCAATAAAATATTTTATGAGCTAGCTATTTTAACACTATTGGAGCTATAGAATTCTTTTTTGCGAAGTAATTAATCTAAGAACTGAAGTTGTGTTTATATTCACTTAGGGGCATTTTGGTTGGAGCCTTGGAACTAGGCAACTTGACCAAGCATATATCTTCACCCCGGATCTCCGAAAACCATTGTCTGGGATTGTTGCCTGGCAGACAACTTTTGCTAGCTCCAAACCAAACAAACTTATTCTATGTCAATACATGTCCAACAATTTTCTTACCTTGTTATGTCTGATTGGATTTTGTTTGTAGCACGTGGGTGGAAATCTAATTCATTTAGGGCAGTCCCAAAGCTAGAAATCACATTTAGTTTCTATTGCCATTAGTTTCTATAGAATAAATTTTTTTATCTAATTACACATCTTCTCTCTCCATCATCTACCTATTACATCTCTTCATGTCTTCTTGTGTAGACATGGTTTCTTATATCTAATAAACTATTTTCTCATCTCTCTTCTTTAATTGCAGTGGCATGTCATCTTTTTTTGCTTAGTTGACACTTGAATATAACAATCATCTAGTTTCATGGTTGGAAATGGTTTTACTTATCTTACCGCTGCACTTGTAATACACAGTTGGAATGCTGCTCATGGTAAAAATTCACGTTGAGGTTTGATCGATGGTTAAGGGGGATTTGCCTTTGTTTATAGTAAGTCTAACGTAGAAAACTTAGTTTACTGTTTTCTCCTACCAAATGGCCTATTAGCTCAGTTGGTTAGAGCGTCGTGCTAATAACGCGAAGGTCGCAGGTTCGAGACCTGCATGGGCCAGGATTTTTGTTTTTATTTTTTCCCAGGTCTGATTTTGTTTTTTTAGTTTTGTACTACTGTTTTCCCCCTGTATTTTACTTTCTGTTTTGTACCACGTCCCCTTTTGTTTACTTTCTGTTTTTTCCTGTTTCCTCTGTACTTTTTTTTTTCTATTTCCTATGTGTACTTTCTGTTTTGTACATCATTCCTTTTGTTTACTTTCTGTTTTCCATTTACTTTACACCATCCATTTCGTTATTGCGGAACAAAAATAAAATGTTATTTGCTCATGCCAATATATATGAATATAAAAATTCCTAAAAAGGTTAACGAAGATCACCTTAAAACAGCAAGTGCTGAGTGGCATATAAAAATAGCCCAGGTACTCAATTGCCCTGTTAAATTGAATCTGCTTATCGTAGTGGTATAATATTTTCTCTCACATCAATATAGTATCAATGGTATCAATTTGAACAGCTTGAATAATATTAATTGAAAATCATTTTATACCTATTTTCTCTACTATGTAATCATATATTTTTCCCTTTGTTTACTTTTTTTTTTTGCACTACTGTTTCCTCTACTATACTGGATAATTATATATTATTTGACGTACCACTTGGATGAGCCATTTAATGTTTTTTTTTTTCTTTTTAATTTTTGTTTTCTACTACTCTTTCCCTATTAGATAATTATAGATTTATAGTCCCTCCGCCCTATAATATAAGGGATTCAAGCGACTTTAAAATAAGAATAAGAAGACTAACAAAAGACCACCTTGCCCCTCACTAATCAGGAGGGAGGGAGTAGTTCAGTTGTTATTTTCTTTAATTAATGCCGGTTGTCTTAGGTGACGCTAAGTTTAAAAGGGATCTCAATACTTAACAAAAAAGACAGAGGAGAGGAGGGATTGAGGACACAGAATACCTTATGTTTATGTACATATTTTGAACTTTTGATCTTTTATATTACAGGACTGAGGGGGTATTTGAGATGCCGATTTATAGTGTTGATGTCATGGAGAAGTTAATCAATGTGTTCATATTAGAGTTTTTTTTTTTCGTTTTTTTGTTTACTTTCTATTTTGTACTGCTGTTTTCTCTACTATACAAGGTAATTACATATTATTTTACCTACCTACGTGCATGAGCCATTTTAGTGTTTTCCGTTTACTTTTCTTTTTTACTTTATGTTTTCTACTACTGTTTTCCCTTCTAGGTAATTACATATTATGTTTGACATACCGATTTACATTACATTGCTTCTATCATGGAGAAGTTAATCAATCTATCCCTGGTAGAGAATTGAACTTTACTCCCTCCATCCTGTAATATAGTACATTCTAGCATTCAAAATTTATTCTCAAATATAATGCATTCTAGTGGACAAAAGCCAATTTTACGTTAAATACTTTCCATTTATCAACCAATCACCATTAATCACGTTGAACATAACATTTAATTAGGAAATAAAATGTATTTTATGTTCTCTTTTAATTTGTCTTAAAATTTTTAGAATGTACTATATTACAGGACAAAAGAGTAGGTTTTACGGCATCGAGCCATGTGTTATCTGCTCATTGCAAAAAGGCACTTCAGACTCCGTGATGGGTCTTGCATGATCTGGTCCTTCAGCTCCTACTGCATGCTTCATTTGGCATAGGTAGAAACACTCTCCATATGGCACTGCTTCTACAACAACTGTGAAGATTTCACAGCACCCCTCACAGAATGCTGAAACTGCAACCATTTAGACGTAGACTGAACCAGAGCAACACAGTTCAAGCGCTACAAACACCTAGGTTAACTTTGAAAATTTGAATTACTACCAAGCTAAGCAACATTGAAATGAAATTTAGAATAAGATTTGGTTAGGGTGTGCCAGGCCTTGCCAACAGTGCAACGGCTAGGCGACACTTGAGAACCCTAGTACTATAATAAATCCTCCATACAAAAAATAAATTTAAGAGTAAAATGCACCGGAGGTCTATTAACTTTCGTTGGGGTGTCATATAGGTCCATCAACTTTGAAACTGTATTTTTGGTCCATGAACTTTTAAAATGATTCACCGCAGGTCTATACACATTTATTTAATCTTAAATCCAACGTACATTTGTAGAAAACCCCATACCTTTCTCGTGCAGAAACAGCCACGGCCACAGCCAGCACCACGCGCGGCCACGGGCGCAGCGGGACACTGGCACCAGCAGCAGGAGCAAGAGGCTAGGCTGCTCCGCACCGTCCATCTGCCAGAGCAAGAAGGACGGATTAAGCACCAGCCTTTTGAGGACACTGCCACAAGGTGTTGGTCAGGCACGCAGGTTGCTTGCTTGCTTCCTTCTTGCTGGTACTTAATGGAGTATAATTGAATCAATTAATAGAGTTGCTCCACATCAGCTCCTCCGTGTCCAGCACCATCTACCAGTACCACCATGAGGACGGTGAGGACAACGACACCAGCACTGACGGTAGCAATGACTCGGACTGCGCCGGCGAGGACGAGGACGCCGATGCGCTCGGCGAGGCCACATAGGTGGAGCAGCTGCTGCCCAGCGGCGCGGGCAAGTTCCTGTGGACCGACGGCAGCATGTACGCTAGAGTTCACGTGGTGTGGTTCCCCATCCAGGGCATGGGCAACCGGATGATTGACGTTCGGCTACGTCGTGCACTCGCTGGCTGGGCTGCGACCCTGGCTGCTGATGCTGCCGGACTGGACTACGCAGAGGGCCGCCGTGGCTTGTGTTAGGCCAGTGTCGGTGGAGCCATGCCTGCACTCGCCACCGACATGAAGGACGGCACCAAGGATGGCGTCTGCAGCACCTCAGGGGCGCGGCCCGGCCGCCACGGCTGCTAGCCAGCGCCGCAGCGCGCTGCGCGTCGGTGGCTACGGACATCGCGCTGCCTCGAGTTCCGCCACGAGAGGTGGCTGTCCGCCGGCGGCACCAGGTTCGAGCCTCACGACTCAGTCAGTTCATGGCGTTCAACGCCGGCCCGAGGATATGCCTGGGCAAGGACCTCACGTACCTGCAGCTAGCGAAGCCATAAAGACGTATGTACAGTGCAGCTATTCACTAACCATTCTGCCTAACCCAAGCGACATAGGAGCCGAGGTGCACCGAGCGACTCCGACGTACTCGCACCCGCTGCTGGTCGTGGACGTCGGTCCAACCCGGGGCCCAAGTACCTGCTGTCATTGGCGCCGCGTCGCGCGCTCCTCTAACGTCTTTGGACAAGCTGTTATGTCTCTCCGCCACGGCGCCGCCCAGCGCCGCCGTCGACGCCGAAGGTCTGGCCGGGCGGCTTCCTCGTCTGCTAACGCCTTTGTACGTTGCTTTCGCGGACCGGTCGCGCTCCCGGCAACGCGCTGAGCTCGTGGCGAAAAGAGGTTGTATGCGGCGTTGATGTGGATGAGTCCGGTTGGCGTGGACAATGAAAACGCCGACTCCATCGAGTTGGCGCGCTCCAGGAGGTCCGCGAGCATGGCGCGGTCGGCGCCCGGCGGGAACGCGGCCTTCTACGACGCCCCGACGGGAAGCTGCAGTGAGGCTCCTGCAGTCTGCGTGCATGCGTGTCAGCGTGTGCTGTGCATGTGGAGCCGTCCACTTCCCAGAAGCTTCGCCGGTGACCCATCCATGCCAGTTGCCTGCTCAGTTCGCCAGCTCTGCTGCCGTGTGCATGGCTTTTCAAACAGTGACCAGCACCGTGACAACCCAACTGCTCCAGGTCGTCGATCGTCTTCGTCTCAACGTTGTCTCCTTCTCTCCTCCTCCATATATATACACGTCGAAAGCAGTGGCGGGGCACGTGCGTTCGGCGAGCGTACCGTGCCACACGCACCCACTGCTGGCGGACGTGGACGACCAGCTCCTGGTGTTGTGGTCATGGACATCCAACCCGGGCCCCAAGTACCCGCTCTCGATAAGCGCCGCGTCGCGCTTCCTCTGTGTCTTTGGGCGAAGCCTGCGCCTCCCACTGGCATAGGTCGCGCTGGCCCGCTCCCACACCGCCGTCGCCGACTACGACGGCCTGCTGGACGACTTCGCCCAAGAAGAGCCGGCTGCCGCCGCTGTTCAGGAGCAGGAGGACGGTGATGGGTGACGGTGTCAGAAAATAAAATAGGTAGGGGGTTTTCTGCAAATGTACTTTGGATATAAGGTTAAATAAATGGCATGAACCTGCAGTGAACCATTTTAAAACTTCATGGACCCAAAAACACAGTTTCAAAGTTGATGGACCTAGATGACACCCCGACGAAAGTTAATGGACCTCCGGTACATTTTACTCTAAATTTAATATTTAATATCATTGTGAGACAATGTCACACATATCAGATATTAAACTGATAAGAACAAATACTACACTTAGTCTTAGCAAAAAGGCCGAGAAAGGTATGCTTTGGCCAGATGCCCTGGGTCACCTTATATAGGCCCGTTAAACCCTTGAAAAAAAAATCAAAACACTGCTGTTACCGGTGATTTGTTAATGAGAGAAAAACACGGTTCCGACTAAAAAACAAGCTGAAAAAGACGGATTATATTATAAGATAACCGAACATGGCTACAGTGAGTTTATGCCTCCATGTTTCTTGGTTAGGCGAGCTGGTACTAAACCGGTGAACCGGCTGCAAGCTCCATGCCGGCCATATGTAATGGGCCTTCTCTACTTAATTAGGCTCACTGATCCTCCGAGAAAAATACTAGTTAGGCCCGCCATTAGGACTCGTCGAAGCCTCCTAACGCATCGGTCGGAAGGTGCTTGCTTTTCTTTTCTTTTTCGTTTGCCAAGTAATAGTATTCTATTGATAAAAAAATAATAGTATTCTATATGAATTATTATTAGGCCCTGTATAGATCCTTGAATTGAATTTATTTTAATAATCATAATTGAGACACATTAATTAAGCTAATATGGTTGTATATGGATTATATATGTATATTATTGTTGGCTATCTGAGAGAGATACTTATATGTTGCATTTCTACCGTATGGGGGAGCGAGTTGAAGAGCGTATTATAAGTTACAAAAAATAAAAACATATAATGGTGATCTATAGAATAAATTTTCATCTCTCACACTATAAATTTAAGATAAGCTTATATGTGAGCTTTGGAAAGTTGTGGAATGTCAAATTCCAAGCTAAATAGTCTAATTTATTAAGTAGATTTTAATTCCTCAAAATAAAAAGAATCCAAACGGCCCTTATATTAATTAAACTAGCAATATTTTACCATTAATTGACATAAACATTCAAGAAACTCTCAAGTTGGTAAGGACGGAACCTTACTTAACCTAACCGGGGCGTAATAGCACGTGCATATATATTTGCTACTACACCTAATACTAAAAGGAGAGATTTTATTTCTCTAAATTTTGATCCATCACACTCTTTCCGTCTCTGTGTCCCTCCACTCTTCCGTTTTTACTAAGAATAGGGGTACCTGATGAATTAGATATTAGAGTTATAATTGGTTGTTATCCTATCCATGATCTGAACTCATGAGTCGCGCTCGTATGAGTTAGTATAGCACATGTTGAGGTACATAACAGAGTTAGACTCTAAAATGTATTAGTACATATGAGGCAGTTTCATCCTTAAAAATTCCAAACATTATGACTTATGGACATATGTCAAGATGGCCGAGTTGGTCTAAGGCGCCAGTTTCAGGTACTGGTCCGAAAGGGCATGGGTTCGAATCCCATTCTTGACAAATTTTTTTTTCAGTTTTCAGTACAGGTCTGCTTTCTTTGCTGTTTTTTTTCAGTTTTCAGTACAGGTCTGCTTTCTTTACAGAATGGACATGTTTTTTTTTCCAGATTCAGTGCAGGTCAGCTTTCTTTGCTTAATACATGGTCAAACCTTTTCTTTATATATAATATATAAAAAGCTTGCTTTTTTTAATATATTTTGTGGGAGGAAATACATATGCTTGGACTTGGTACAAGTTCACACTTTTGTGTCTTCCATTCCAGAAATTATACGTAGCAGTACAGCTTGGAAAGGTTTGCAGTTTTCTTTCGTGACACCTTGAACTCGGCACACCCGGAGAGCTATCCAAGTACTGTCCCGTCCAGGAAATCTACAGGGAAACATTGAGCTGGAAGCAGTTATAACAGCTCTAAGAAACAGCTTGCTTGCGTGTCTGTCTTGTCGTGTGGATTTATAGTAAACCGGTGCCTTGTTGCATCAGGATCAGCTAAAGTGTAATTTCCTTTGTGCAACCCGTGTTCACAGCTTTAAGAATGTGAGTGTGAGTTTTGCACAATCTCAAGATCATATTTAAATACATGATTATCTTTTGCATGAGTAAGCATGCATGGCAGCTTATCACATTGTTACATTGTCAGCATGAGTAAGCATGCATGGCAGCTTATACTCTAGTGCCAGTTGCTGTCATTTCTGGCCTTTGTGTTATTCACCATTAATTTGACTTGTGAACACTTATGAATTGTGAGCTGAACTGCTCAAATCTCATGGTCATGGCTTAAGCTGGCACATTATAAGTTAGAGCAGATTAAAATTCACTTTACAAGAATCCTGTGCCTGTTGTTGAGCCACATTCCATGTGCATATTAACTGTGGTCTGTGGCCATTTCATCTTTTATTATTTTCAAATACAAACATGAACTCTGTACTAATAATTCATCGGTAATGCTTAGGAGCGGGCGTCCATCCGTTCAGACGACGCTTTTCAGGCTTGCGCGTACCGGCCCAATAGGCCTGCTTACTCTCTATGTTTCCTATCTCTCTCTAAAATATCTCCCCATCGCTCTCGCCCTGTCGCCCATCGCATGTTGTTGTGTCGTGCGCTCGCTGCTGCCATCTTCCCCACCACGTACCCCATCTCGCGTCACGCGGCTCCCGCATCCAACGCCGCGCTCCATCCCCAGCCGCGCTCGCTCCAAGGTGCGCCCCGTCCCCTGCGAGCGTCCGAGGTGCTGCCGACACCGCCGTTCCCTACCAGAAGGTGGTGGCTGCTGTCTGGCCGCTGCGTTGCGCGACCTCAGCAAGGAGATGTTGCGAGGAAAGCGCATGTTGTAAGCGTACGTTTCAAGTATTTTAGACGTTTCAGAGGTATGTTCAATTGGTTCATATGTAGATCAGGGATGTTGCACATGTTGCAAGTGTTTCAGAGGCATGTTGGAAGTGTTTCAGAGGTTTGTTCAAAATATTTCATCTGTTCCAGACGTATGTTGCAAACGTCTTGATCTAGATGTTGCATATATTTCACATATATGTTGCAACAATATGTTCTAATGTTTCAACTGTTTTAGTCTTATGTTGCATTAAAGTGTTTTCATTTTACAAGTTGCAAGTGTTTTATCTGGATGTTGCATATGTTTCACACATATGTTGCAAGCGTATGTTCCAGATGTTTCATCTGTTGCATATATATGTTGCATTCAAGTGTTTCATGTTGCACATCTTTTATATTGTTCGGAGAGTCAGGGGGAGCGGGAAGTGAGATGGTGGCACGGCGCGAGCACCGGGGCACGGGGCACGCTGGTGTCCTGCGGACGGGGTGCGCTCGAGGCCGGTAGTCGGGGTGAGATGGGGGCGGAGTGCGAGTGTGGGTGGGACGAACGGCCTCGAATCGAGGCAAATAGGGCGGGCTGCAAGTGCGAGGCGAGTCCTCCAGATATGTGGATGCTGTGACGGAGCGGGGTGCGCGTGCGGGGCGGAAAAAAATCAGCGGACAAGGGCAGGCTGCGTGGGTGTCCGGACGTGCGCATCCGCCCAGACGTTCGGACGCTAGCACCTCCCATAATTCATTTCGTGGTAGCTAATAATTCTTCAGAGTAAATTGCTTCCGTTTTCCTCGATCAAACTTCAAATGAAGGGAAATTAGGGAAGTGTGCACAAAATCGACAGCTTGAAATGAATCAAAACTCTGCTTTCTTTCAACTGACTATTTTAGCAGATCCTCTAAAAGGTGGATGCTTATTGCAGAATCGGCCCCATACCCTGAATTTCCTGAATTGTTTATGTGCCTTTTTGGCAACGCGCATAAGCGTTGCAGAAATCAAGAACGGCCAGTGATTGCTCTCGACCTCTTGCTCTACTGCTTTCCGCGGCTGCGTAGCATGGCTGAAGGTTAAGCACACGAGCTCACTGACACTGATGGTGCTGTAGACTTCCTCAAGCTTTCTCAGACTATTGCACGTGGTCCAAATGGTCTAAGAAGGCAAAGAGATTGCTGTCTTTCAAGCTCTGCAGCCTGCAGCTGTTCCTCGACATCCATGTCATTGGAGCAAGGACTCCAAGGCACACTAGCAGATCTGAGGTGGCAACCAAGCCATGGTTGTAGTAGAAACTGTACTGCTTTGTTTTCCCTAGAAATGGAAGAGGACATAGAAGACAAGCTGCTTCAACGATGTGTTCTTGGCTATGATTTTACCTCTATATATAACGATACAAGCTGAAGTGACGTTGCTGACCTAACCTAATGACCTTGTAGACAACAAGAATCAAACTGACAATGCTGTGTCATGCACTGCTTCTGCAACGAAACCAGCCATCTTCATGACAAGCATCTCTAACTGCACTGGAGCTTATGATCCACATGTGATGCCTAGGTCAGAGGCGGCAAACTCATCTGCACGAGTGTGTACTTTAATGTCTTATTAAGATTGTGAGACGGTGAGTAATCTTGCATCCAGAGTAAAATAAACGGGAGGAACAGCTGACTTCACAGTTCATGATTCTTCATGTGCAAGCATTGCTGGCATGCTTGGCCTGCCTGCTCTACTTACAACATTCAGAATCTGAATTTTGTAATTTCACATACTGCCCCACATACTGTGTAAATTTATTATGCGTTGGGTCTAACTGAATCGCACCATCATTTTTCAAGTATTGGCAACAAGAATCAGCATGGCAGCTTACTCTAGTGCTGGTTACTGTCAGATTCCATGCCTGTTATTCCATCTTCCTGAAACTGGCAAGCTATTAGTTGTTGAGAGCAAGATCCAGTTGTTGGGCTGTCTATAGTTTCCCATGGGCCTAGAGCCCACAATGTATGTTGGTGTATATGTATATTATTATGTGAAAAAGGAAAGACAGAGAGAGTTCTAGAGTTCCCTAACTTCGTTGTTCTACATGGTGTCGGAGCCTGGCTGGGCGACGTCGGCGGCGACAGTCGCAGCGACTACGGCGTGGTGAGACCGTGCGAGTAGGCAAGAAAGGGCTCCTGCAGTACTGTTCGTGGGAACGGCGTGTGCGTGAGAAGGCAAAGAAGGGCCCGTGGCGGAGCTGATTTGAATCGGCGAGTTGAGCTTCCAAATCGAGCGGTGGTGCTGCAAGCTGGAAGACATTGGTGAGTATTAGGAGCAACTCCTGCAGTTCGAGGTGGAGTAGGCTGCTGCGCAGTGAAGAAAGAGCAGACACAAGTCTGATTTTCGAGTGTTGGGAAGTTGGCCACGGCGGATGGTCAATCTGCAGGCAGCAGTCCTCAACGGCAGAAAGGCGCAACACAGGCTTGCTTGCTCTGCATCAGGAAGCAGGGAAGCTCGAGCCTCCATCAGGAAGAAGGGAAGCTCGAGCTGTGGATTGAAGGGAGAGAAAGAGTGGTGTTTCTGGTGGTGGCTTGCTTGCTCGAGAGTAGACAGGGAGTCACTACGGTTGGGTACTGATTGGGAGTGGCAAGGAGGAGGATTGGAGCAGGGACTGAAGAAAGGTGCTGGTTTTGCTTATAGGAGAGAAATTTGGTGGCAGTTTACTGCTTGGCAGTGGCAGGACTGCAATCGATGTAATCCTGGGTGGATTTGGTGCTTCCTTCTGATTTGGGAAAATAAAGGAGAGCACCATGAGGGAGAAATTGTTGTCGTCCTGTGAGGGAGCACCTCTGTGGATTTGATATTTCAGCAGCTGTGTTGGAGCATACTGTAGTTGTGCTGCTGCTAGCTAGTGGAGGTTTGAGTGCTTGAGGAAGAGGAGGTGCAGTGTGGTGATGCTCAAATTGAGTCCATACTGTACAAGATTTATGAGAGGTTGAAGGAGAAAAGAAAGGGGATCGGATTTGCTACCTGGTGGAAGATGTTAGAGAGAAGTTGCAGCTTGTGCTAAGCCACTGATTTACTGAGGGAACAAATTGATACTGCTACTACTGCGTCGAATTGATCGTGTCATATGCAACGTCCATCAATGGTGGTTCTTTAATGTCCATAGATTTAGACTCCTTCCCCCTTCCCTAGAGTGATAGCAGCAACTAAGCAATGACAGAAAGTGGAAGGATTGAGCAGATGTTTGAGAAGTTGGATGAAATCCTCACCGCTAAGGAACTTGTAAAGCTGGCTCCATTATTTTTGGCGAGGACTTCTGAACTAATGTCAGCTACAGAAGAGTCAAATGGGAAGGAGAAGATGGAACAATTGCAAGGAAGCTCAAGGGGGAGCGAGTTTCCAAAGGAAAATAGAAAGGCGACTATGCTCGGCAATCTCATCAATCTCGCTCGTCCTGACAAAGGTACATCTTATGCAAATTGGATACTTGATTCAGGTGCATCTAGGCATGCCACGGGTGCATCTAGTGAGTTTGAATCATACAGTGCATATCCATCCACACATAGTGAGACTATTCAAACAGCTGATGCATCATGCCAACCTATTAAAGGTGTTGGTTCAGTAAAATGCTCTCCATCAATTACACTGTCATCGGTTTTGCATGTCCCCTCCTTTCCAGTTAACCTACTATCATTAAGTGCTTTAGTTGATCAAATGGACTGTCGGGTTTCTTTTGATAGGGAAAATTGCATCATTGAGGACAAGAAGACAGGAAAAGAACTTGGAATTGGCATGAGGTATGGTGGGCTATGGTTCCTAGACCAAAAGAAAGATGACAGGTCTTGGGCGCTGCACTAACAGCAAGTATGAATGATGATGAAGCTAAAGTGATGCTCCAACATTGTCGATTAAGCCATTTATCATTTGATACTATGGTAAAAGTGTTTCCAGAGATGATGAGGAAGGTGGACAGGAGAAAGCTTGTGTGTGATGCATGTGAATATGGAAAGCATACGAGATCGACATATGTAAGCAGGGGTCTAAGGAGCTTATCTCCATTTATGCTTATTCACTCTGATGTGTGGACATGCCCTGTTACCTCTATTAGTGGAATGAAGTACTTTATGACCTTTATTGATTGTTATTCACGTATGACCTGGATATATCTCATGAAACACAAGAGTGAAGTACTTCAATGCTTTCGGAATTTTTGCTCACTTGTTGGGATTCAATATGATGCTCGAGTTAAGGTGTTGAGGACAGACAATGGAACAGAGTATGTGAACAATGAGTTTGGCAATTTTCTATCAGCTCATGGAATATTGCACCAGACAACATACAACTCCACAAAATGGAGTAGCTGAAAGGAAAAATCGTCATATCTTGGAGATTGCACGTTCACTTATGTATACTATGAATGTGCCTAAGTTTCTATGGAGCGAGGCCGTACCGTATATTTGATTAATCGTACACCTTCTAGATTGCTTGGATGGAAAACTCCTTATGAGATGTTACAAGGAGTGAATGTGTTTACTGTTCCACCGAAGGTATTTGGGTGCACTTGCTTTGTCAAGGATCATAGGCTGTTTGTGAGAAAGTTGGATCCACAAGCAATTAAGTGTATATTTGTGGGTTATTCATCAAGTCAAAAAGGGTATACTTGTTGTCCTACTAAACCAAGGCTCTTTGTTAGTATGGATGTGACATTTCGGGAATCTGAACCTTATTAAGGGGAGAAGACTGATCTGAACTCCTTGTTTGAGCTTGGTGATCCAAGCATGAGTGTGGATGATCGAGAAGCAGTGGATGATATGGACATATACAAGAGAAGGAAGACAATCAATCAAGGGCAACAAAAGCTATCAGTGGACTAATTCCAGTCCATCTGAATAATTCTAATGCGAATGAAAGGCAAGGAAATAGAAATATTGATAACATGGATGCAAGGCGAAAACCAGGCATTATGCATGTTTATACTAGAAGAAAGAAAACTGTTGATGTGCAGTATGTGGAGCAGCAAGTTGAGCAACCACAATTGGTGGAGCAACAACATTCTTCAACTGGTGATGTTGAAATTGTGTGACACCCCTCGTGTTACGAGCTTGCTTAGCACCGAGATTTAGGTCCGAAAGGGATTAGCCAAACAAGTTTTCGGGTTTTAAAAATTTATAACGCGCGTGAAATGATAAACGAATCCTATGTGACTCACTTTCGTGGACGCAAATAAATATCCAAGTTAACTTACTTGGTGCGTAAAAGTGCTAATGAAAATCCTAACGAGAAAAATGGGATAAGTCGTTTTAATTGTTTGGCACGAAAAACAATTTATATAAACAAAAATAAAATATAACTTGTGTGTAGTACTTAAGTAAAGATGATGAGCAAGTGGTGTAGTTGAAAATGCAACTTTAATTTTTGAAAACAAATATTGTTAACTAGTGTTCTTGAGAGCTCAAAAATCGAATCTGAAACTAAAAATCAGCCTTTTCGTTGAATCGGCAAGAATTTGAACTTATGTTTAAAATGTCATTTTTGGCGAATTATATTGAGTAAAATAGTTAAATAGTGCTTAAGTATTTTGTTCCTATGGTTTAGTGTAAAGTATGGGCTATCGCATGTAGTAATTCTTGGTTGAAGTTAATAAGGTATAGACCTCTTAAAAATTGTGGCAACAAGTGTTCATGGATGTTAAGTCCAATTGAACCCTTGCCTTTTCTAAGTCGAAAAAGAGTATTGGACAATGCTATTTTGGCATTTGAGTTCTAACTAAAATACGTAAAACACTAGTTTCATGATTTGGTGTTGTTGGTTGCCTCTAAGTGAGCACTTGATTAGGGTGTAGGTCGAAGTGGTGATGAATGTCACTTTGCTCATTTTAAATTGGCTCGAACTTTCTTAGAATGCGCTGTGTCCACGCTGTTAGCGCTCCATTCATGGGCCAGCGCTCAGCGTGACGAACCCACGTTGGCACCTCTCTATCTCCCTCGCTGGTCACCCTCCGGCCGTGCTTGTTGCCTGGATACGAAGCCCTTAGGCTACTAGAGTCTTGAGCTTTTGTTTTAATCTCAACCGAGCTCTAATAGGTTGATTTTTATGCTTTAAGATCTGTGCACGACATCGCCTCGGGTTGGCTAGCTGGGTGTGCGTGGTCACCACACTCGGGTGCGACGTCACGCATTGGTGCACCCACCGCCGCACGCGCGCACCACATCACGCGTGGCCTTGCCAGTGGTCATCTAGTTGTCGCCCCATGCTACGCGACAGGCCGAGCCAGCCACGACCATCGTTGTCGAGCCAGCCGAGGCTGTGGCCATCATTGCCACTCACGTGGCAGTCGCCCTGCCCTACGATTCACCTACCGTGGGTCCGTGTCGCCGCGTCTGGGTCAACCGATCCCATCTACGAGGGTGACGGTGGCGCCTCCACTGCTGCCTGTCTCGCTTCAGCCGGCGCCGATGAGCCACTCGGGCCGACTCATCGCATTCAATTGCTCGCGTCTTTGGCACCCTCTTGGCTCCGTCTAAGCACTAACCGACACGCCTCCTGCCCTCGCTCGTGCAGCCATGTCCCCGAGTTGTCATACCCTATCAAGTCGTGGCCGGGTCACCTCTGCTGGGGCCGCATCGCGTGATGTAGCAGTGGTGATGCGCCGCCCTCCCCCCTTAATAATCACCAACTCAAACCCTCCTAGCCCAATTCCTTTTATCGGTGAGTACTATGGAGAGTTACCTAGGCGCCCCCACTCTCGTCGGGTCCAATGGTGGTGCAGCCGTGGCCAATTTCAGGTTTTGCTCATGGCCCATGGGGTGCCACCGCAGTATGTGGATTGGGGGGTGCTCATCGTTGGTGGTGTGGCCTTGGTGTCCATCGTGAAGCTCCGCCCCTACGCTTTCGATCATGTGTGGCCAGCCCTCGACGCGCCGCCTCGACCGAACCATCACCACGGGCAAGCTCGCTAAACAACGATGGATCATGGAGATGACCGAGAAGCGAAAAAGATGGTGCCCGGATGATCGTGTCACCATGATGGAATGCTAACTTTTGGTTATATCTTACCTGTGCAAGCGCGGTGCATAACCCCTATTATTCCACACTTTATTTTATGCTTGTGCATTAAGTTTTAAGGAGTTGAATGAAAACCACTTGCATATATATATATATACTTATCCTATGAGTCTTACTAGTATGGCGGATCGTGTAGTGGCTCTGCTATAGGATCCGGTAGAAGTCAGTGATTACACATCACTCATGAGAGATAGGAAATATATTATTGTTCTTATTATCATATAACTATCACATGGAATATATATGGATGATAATTGGAGACCGGGCGGAATGATACTTTGGATCTAGACTTGGTTAGGCATTCGAGCGAGGCTCGGGTTGCATTTGTTCCGCTTTGTGTTGATTGAGGACCGTCCGATTCTTTGTGGATGGTAGTCGAGTCACAGACTTATTATCCTGAGCACATACTTGCATATGAGAGTGGGAAGTCTCGTTACGCTCTTGTTGTGGGTTCCGGCTCTTTTTAGTCCGACTGATTAGAGACAGGAAAGGTGAAGGTCTAAGCACCATCTTGAGACCGGGTCTCGGTGTTGAAACTTGAAGTCCAAGTTTGGATGGGGACTGGACCCCTTGACAGAGCGGAATGGGTTGGTCTTGTTTGTGCCTAGGGTACAAGCGAGGCATGTGTTTCAGGGTACCCAGCTGGGATACATTGATTCGTGACTCACCGTTTCTATGAGACGGTATGACTTGGCTATGGTCTAGCACCATAGTAAGAACTGGAATATGAAAGATGGTAAAATGGTTTTGATTGCTTACCACTTGCTTGAAAGTAGCATAGGTGCTTACATAGAATGGTTAGTTAATGAACTAATGATAACTGCTAATAAAAGTGAATATAAGGACGCACGTTTAGTAATGCTTCCACCGACGTAATAACCCACAAGCCAAATAAGCCTAGCATATCCTTGGAGTCTTTTATTTTCCTCTATCGGGTAAGTCTTGCTGAGTACAATCGAGTACTCAGGGTTATTCCCCTTGTTGCAGGTGACAGGTGGATGCTAGAGCTGACTCTTGTGTGTGCAAACCATCTGGTGGGCTTAGAAAGGATTCTTTTCGCGCTACGGTCGTAGTGTTTCTTTATAACCCTCACTAAAAGTTTTTAGAAGAAAAGTTTTATAATTTGCCATCATATCTGGTTTATAAATGTTCACTATGATAATGATTCACCATTAATCTTTATTTTCGCTGTAACTTTGATCATATGTTGTTCTCCGCTGCAAGATAAAAATATAAACCTAAAATGTATCAACTCATTTACATGTAAAATTGTCTTAATTCCGCTATTGCGTTCATCTTGTTTAAATACTCTAATGTTGTAATAAAGTGATGTAAGAAATGATTAAGAATGTTGTAAGCTTTATTCTCTTATTTATGATCCTGACGAAAAAATGTGGATGTTCGAGTTCCCCCCTTGGGGTGTGCTCGACGGAACGACACGATTTAGTGCACTCTTAGGTACTTAGTGTCTAATGGAAGACAAGTACTCTTGAGAGGGCATTAGATTAGGCGGTTCTGTCACATGCACCCACATAAACTCTTTGTACACGGAAGCACATCGTTTTTTATTAGAGTTATACATATCTATATCTGTGATATGAGGATGCGCATCTCCTTAGATCCCCCTTCGACCTAGTTTGTGTAATGTATATTTGAGAAGTTGAACTATTTAAGCCACCACCTTGTCAAAGGGTATGATTTTGGGAATGAAATTGATTTCACTTTTTATTAACAATATAATCGATTGATAATCTTTGTTGTCCAAACTTTAATGCTCTTGCAATGTGGTACTTTTATATTCTATTTTTTTACTTACCATATATCTGACTAAACCATAACTATGCAGGAAAAAGTATAGGCTTTATAAGCAAGCGATGGCCACTTTCATTTGTCGTGAACGCAGTTGAGGATGATTATGGAATGGTGATTCACGTGGGATGAGATGAGCATAGAATGGATGATTTTGATGACAAGGAACGTTCGACCATATAATAGATCAGCATGATGTGATAGACTATGAAGATGAATGGGGGGGTTGACAAACACATGATGGAAGAAGATGAAAATGAAGATGAAGATGAATGGGGTGACAAACACATGATGGAAGAAGAAGAAGAAGATGAAGATGAATGGGGTGACAAACACATGATAGAAGGAGATGAAGATGACTAGGGTGACAAACAGATGATGGATGAAGAAGATGATTATGTTCATTTCATGGAGGAATATTATCACTATGGAATGGGTAATCATTCCCAGTAGATGAAAGGCTATGCATGATCACCAAATGGCGGATTCACTACCGGAGACCGGCTCTTTGCCGAGTGCCAAGTGGTTTGCCGAGTGTTGTTTTTCGGGCACTAGGCAAAGACGCCTTTGCCGAGTGTTTTTTTTGACACTCGGCAAAGAAGCTATTTGCCGAGTGTTTTTTTTACACTCGGCAAAGAAAATTTCAAAGCACATTTTGAAGCAGTAAATTAATTCAAATGAAAAAGTTTTCAACTACAAAGTTGTATAACTCATCAAGATGTACAATGTTTGTTTTGGACTTTTCTTCATATGACAAAGTAAAAATAAATTTGTTCACAAATCTAACATATCTCTCTCGTAGTTTATGAATCTACAAGAGAGATATATAAGATTTATGAATAATGTTAGAACGACCATGTTGGATGAACAGATGACCAAACAACCAATATAAACTTTGTAGATCTCGAAAAGTTATGAAACTTTGTAATTGCCAACTTTTTGATTTGAAATCATCTTGTCATGCAAAACTGTGTTTGAATTTCAAAATTTTAAAATTCGAACTTTTCAAACGACCTCGGATGGAAAAACAACCAAAATAAACATTGTATATCTCGAAAAGTTATGAAACATTGTAGTTGGCAACCTTTTGATTTGAAATCATCTTGTCATGCAAAACTGTGTTTGAATTTTAAAATTTTAAAATTCGAACTTTTCAAACGACCTCGGATGGAAAAACAACCAAAATAAACTTTGTAGATCTCGAAAAGTTATGAAACATTGTAGTTGGTAACTTTTTGATTTGAAATCATCTTGTCATGCAAAACTGCATTTGAATTTCAAAATTTTAAAAATTCAAATTTTGTAAACGACATCGGATGGAAAAACTTCCTAAACTAAAAGTGTCTATCTCGAAAAGTTATGAAACTTTGTAGTTTACAACTTTTTTATTTGAATTCGTTTAGGACCTCAAACAAGCAATTTACACTCAGTTTAGTATAATATATTGGGAACTAAAACGAAATTCAGACACAAGTGAAAGTGTGGTATAGTGGTAGAGGAGGTTCGTGCGTAGGGGAGATCGTGGGTTCGAATCCCGTCGGCCACGTATACGCAAATTTTACGCGAAAAATACCGAAGATGGGTGGGCGCTGGGGGCCTCCACCGATTAAAAAAAATTTCATTTTTTTTGTAAAAATTCATATTTTTTCGGGTTTTTTTTCGGTTCCAACTTTGCCGAGTGCCCGACAAAAGACACTCGGCAAAGACGCCTTTGCCGACGCATTTTTGCCGAGTGGTCTTTGCAGGAGTCTGACTTTCGGCAAAAGCCTTTACTGAAGTGTAAATTGGGCTTTCTTAGAGTGCCCCGGCACTTTCGGCAAAACCCATCGATCCGATAGTGATTGTCTTTTGTGGGTCAATATATACAAAATATACTACTCTCTTATACTGTAGATCCATTTGTCAGTATTTTGTTTTGTGAAACGTCAATTTGAGAACTGTATTTTGAGAAACATCTTGGCTAATGGTATATTTTATGCTTGATACTACATTGGAATATGTGATAATAGTTTCTAGTCTATGAGTTACTTATTGGTTGAATAGTTCTAGTTGAGCTTTGATAATGCTTTGGATTTCCCTTTATGACCTTGTTTGTGTAAAGGAACCCAACAACATAAAAGCTGATGAGCTTTACAAACATGCATCACTTGTTAAAATAGAAAGCTAATGGAGTAGTTGAAAAGCAGAAGTTAGCATATGTTCCTTTGAAGTTGTGAATTGTAACACCCAGGGGAGTTAGTCATAGGTTAAGTAGTGGAGTTTGGACTTGAGAAAGATATTTCAAGTGGTGATCTTTAGCTCTAGTTAAAACTTTGAAAGTGGTGGTAAAGGTTTTGAGTTCAACTCTCTAAAGATGAGCCCCAACTTATAAACTTTTTAAAGGCAAAGACAACCCTCTTTTGCTTAAATGGTAACTATTTTCAAACAATGCTTGAGTAGTGTTAATCATGTTTACTTCGTGTGCATCACATAAGCATGACCATAACCTTAAGTTGATGCATTTGTTTGACCACATGTAATGTTGAGTGTGATGCCTGTTCTCTATATGATTTCTTGTGGTCAATGGTTGGCAACTAAAATAAGTCATGCTTAATCACCTAAATAGCATCTTGCCCTGATCCCTCATTGCCTTGGTCTCAATTTCTGAAACCGAAATTCAGTTTAGTGTGCCTGCGTTTGAAGCTTTGTATATCCTAAATCGTGCATCATCTCGCTTGAGACTCTTAAACATAGTTGTTCCCGTCTCCTAGCTCTACAATCCGTAGCAAAGGACTTTGATCTGTTGCCACATGCATTGGGAACAAAATCATCGATGAAAAACAAGATTCAGTCGACTCCATGGTCTGACCGTGAGCCTCACGGTCGAACCGGCAAAGCCGCGCGTGGCCGACCGAGGGCAGGTGAAGATCGCTTGCTTTCATGACCGCCACCTCGCCCCGCGCTCGCGATTTGGACACCGGGCGCTGCCCTCTGCTCCCTTCCTCCCATTCTCGCTCGCTCTCTCTCGTTTCTCTACATCCCGCTCGCCATAGTCGCAGCTGAGTGCGGAGCGCTCGCCTTCGCCGCTCATCCTCCAGTCTCCAGCCCCTCCCTCTCTTCCTCCCGCGCCTGGAGTGCTGCTTCTCCGGCCACCGCCGCCGCCGCCGCTGCAGACCGCCAGCACACGCGACCACGGCGCTGTGGGCCGCCTTCGGCGAAGCTGAGGCCTCCCACGGGCGCTGCACACTGCGGAGGCGCTCCAGCACCGTCCCTCGCCACCCGGGACGGCCGCCGTTGGCCGGAATCTTTTTTTTTTTTTTATCTCTGTTGGCCGGAATCGGGGGCCGGCCAGACCCGTTCTCTGCTTCCTGCATCGAGCGAAGGAGAGGAAAGTAGAATAGAAACTTTTGCAGGGTTCCCAATGAAACATCTGTGACTCAGATAAATAGTGTCTAACAGTACAGATGAGAGCGCGGGTTAAATAGTAAATAATCCAGGATTTTCGATGCAAAATGGTTTTCCCTTTTCTGTTTATTCTTTTCTTTTACGCAGAAAATCAGTTAAATCTTCTAAATTGCATAGTAAGTCGCAGACAAATCGTAAAATAGCAAATCCAGTTTTGTTAGACTCCACATAAGTAGATGTATGCATTAGACCTATAGTATGACATGTTTTAGTAAAAAGTTTTTGTTGTAGAAGCTTTTTTATGCTTTTTAGTGTGAAATTCATATCTGCAGTGACATTGCTCCAATTGCTATAAAACTTTTATGGTAGGCTATTCAATTGTGCTATGGTAAAAAGTTCAACTTCATTTGTGCATGTATGACTGAGTTATTGATTTACCTAGGTTATTGCTTGTTAAATAGTTTATAATTAAAATAAGTGAGTAAAAATGGAAAAAGTGGTTCCACTGCCATCATATGATGTTGTTATGCCTTCTACACACTTAATACGGCCATGTGATCATACCAAGCAATAGAAGTTTGTTAGTATGTGAGTTTGATGCTAGTGCTACCCTTTCTCCTTAGTGATCAATTAAAGGTGCCAATGTATGTTAGGAGTGGTGTGGAGCTGCAGGTGTAACATAACTGTGCTTGTTGTTAGCAAAACAAGTGATGAATATGTATTATAGCTGTGTTGTTTTGGTTGCCAGAGCAGTTTCTGTTGTGATGACTTCGTGTTGCAAATGATATTTTATGTGAATCTTGTCAATACAAAAATTGTAGATAACTTATTGATTTTGCTTGTCCTAAAATTTCATGATTTTAGGTCAGCAAGTTTAGGAGTTATAGATTTTACAAGTTCCCTGTCAGGTTTTGCTTTTTCTGTGCAGTTCTAAAAGGTGGTGCTTTTTGACTTAGTTAACCTTTGAATTATCTCTTGGTGACAACAAGAGAGTTGTAGTATTTTTCCTAGGCTTTGCAAAATGTTGATGAGCACAAATTTTTGGTGGAGTAGAACTCCAAATAGAAACTTCTAAAGTTCATGTCAGTTTTTTGTCCATGTTTGTGCAGACCTGAAACATTATAATATTTGACCTTGTTAACTATTGAATCATCTTAAGGTGATAATAAGAAAGTTGTAGACAATCTCATAAGATTTCCAGAAGTTAAGGAATATGTTTGTTGGATGCTTATAACTCCAGCTATGGTAAAACAAGTAGTTGCTATGCTGCAGCCCAGAAATTGTCTATGCTTAGAGTTGGACTTGATAACTAGTGTTGCTCTGTGTGTTTGTTACAGGATCTCCAAATCGAATCCAGCGGCTGTCTGGATCCAATCGAAATCAACAAACCACCACCAGGAGCACGACAATCACAAGGAAGGGGAATAAGCTTAGATCGGGTGTATCGATACCAAAAGTTAGCAATAGCAAGGGAATTGGGAGGAATCGCGAAGAACAGAGTAGGAAGGTAAGAGATGGGCGGAACCAGGGGCTGTATTAGCAAGTTTGTTATCGTTTTGCTTGTTACCTTCCTCTCCCCTCCAACTCTCTCTTAAGTATTACATTACACTGTGGATTGTAGCCTATTACATACTACTCCCAGTCTAGGCCTGCGTAACGGTAGCTGGGCCGAGAGGTGTGAGTGGATCGTCGAGGCCCATGGCATGAAGCAGCCACGTCGTCTTCAGTTGTAGGATGGGGAATAGGTTCAACTTCTGCACCTGACGCCGTGGCCGCAGCAGTAGTGTTGACATTCACTGTTCATGCATGCTGAACCTTCATGTGGCATCTTTGGCAATCTCAAGAGGATCCACATGCTATAAAAAAATTATGGCCTCTGTGGTGCATTTTGTCCTAATGAAGATTATCACGTTGTCATGTTCCAGCTATCGGCAACAGGAATCATCATGATCGACCAACTCATTTTCCAACTCCCAAGTGTATACGTGCATGCTCTAACACTTGTTTAATGGAGATTGGTTTCTTAGAAATATACCCTAACAGAATATTGCTGAATCTTCAAGGATTCAACACTCATTTGTCTGTAATTGTTAAGGTACCGGCTTCTTGGAAGATGCACACTTTGGCTGTTGAGAGCAAGATCTGTATATGGATCTTGTGCTTGCTGTTGAGGCACATCTCATGTGAACAAGAATATCATGGCAACTCATTTTATCATACTAACGATGAAGACGAATGATGTGTACTTCTATAACAATTCAATCATGGTGATGTGAAATGAAACGTATACGCAGCATGGGCAACCATAAACAAAGTAGTTCTTCACGGTGAAATGGACCAAAAACTTTTCTTTTTCAGTCAACTAATTTTCTGTACACTTTCTGTCACATATATACAACAAAAATTGTTTGGATCATCAGCAGGTCCTCTAAAAGGCGGACGCAAATAGCAGGGTCAGAGTTGGTGTAGGATGTATCTACAAGCTAAGAGCATTTAGAAGTGAAACTCTGCTCTGGATCAACCTCCTGAACAAAGTCTCAACTCCGCTCTCAAGATCCACAATGTCTAACTCCAACAACTGCAATTGCTCCTCCTCACACACAACTCTCTTCTTCTCAGATGCCTTGGATACAAGTGACCATTTGCCAGGACTTGGCATCACAACTTGCTTCGATAGGAGTTTCAGTGTTGATTCGAGAATTGTGACGGTGACCTCTCTTGCTTCAGACAGCAGCTTGACCACTCTGGCTCCTTCAATGCCAGAAGCAGGCTTGTTGATTCTTTTGCACTGCTTCTGCGCCTTCTTGGCAGAGCGGGCATAAGACTGAACCCTGGCTTGAACAGCCGCTTCATCTCCTCTTTTGAGAGCCAATTGCATCTCCAGAACGATGGTCTTGAGCTCCGCAAACCTCTCTTGCATGGCACCGCAGAGGTCCAGCAGAACAAGAGAGCGCTCGAGCTCCTCCTCCACCATCTTCCTCTGGCTGCTAGGGAAGCATGCAGAGCTCGTCGATGCAGCTGTAGATGCTCCTCAGCTTTGTCAGACCATCGCTCATGGTTTGGACAGTCAGGGGAAGACGCAGAGACAGTCACCTTCAGGCTCTGCAATTGTTCCTCGACATTGGTTTCACCGGAGCGAGGGGCTCGAAGGCACACTTGCAGATCTCAGATGGTAGGCCATGGTTGCAATGGAACCTTTGAAGCTTCTCTTCACTGGGAATAGAAGAGAAGGCAAGCTGCTGCTTCTGTTGCTGCGATGGTTTCTTTCTGACCTTGTGTTTCCTCTTTATATAACGAGAGCTGGTGAAGCAGACATGAACCAGCAGACATCAAGAATCATTCTCATCTGTAACCAAGTAGTGACCTGCAACAGAAGACACACAACCCAAGAAGCATCCTAGTTAGTTGAGCTTGATTACAAGGCTGTCATGTCTGCATTTTGGCAGCAAACTCACCTGCACGGGTGAACACCAAGATCAGAAATCACTACATCAGATCCAGATCATGACGTGGATTAATTAAGATGCAAGTTGCCGGTTGATGAGTGAGAGCAGCATGTTGACTTCGCTCACCTCCAGCAGTCCAGCTCCAGGCTTCCAATCAAGCCGCGTGTTAACATCTGATTCTGATCTGATCACAGAATTATACAGTGGCTTAATGATAGCACTCGTGTCATGTCATGGCCTCCCCAATGTTTCTCCAGTTTTCTAGTGCACTAGGTGAAGACATGCAGCTCCTGCATAATAAACTTATGGTGCTGTCATGTCCCAATTGCCAGCAGCAAAGAATCTTCTTGAGTGTGTAATATGTACTAGGTTTCTAAAATGTCCATCCCTTCCAAACATTGTGAGAAAATATATAAGTTCTTTTTAAGGGAAACAAGAGAAAACAGTGACAGAAAAAGATATACTTGTTAATTAAAAAAAAGAAGAAGGTAAGTTGTTAATTGTGCTGTATCAAAACAGCATACTTCTTGCTCCTCAACTTTATAAGCCAACATATTTCTGTTTTCCAAAGGGACAAGCATTCAAGTCATGTCTAGCAAGGAGAGTTGCAAGAGCCCTTCCTCATTATCAATCTTCAACAAATACTTTCCTAAGAGATTTAGATTTAACAAACCAGGGTCAATCACAACTAAACCGCCTTTATCTACATGGGTACACCTGGGTCTAGTTAATTACTAGATGGTACTTTTTTGCACCTTGATCTTTTCCTTACTCTGGAAACAGCTGATAAAAGACAGGATGTACAATGGCACATTGCTTAGGCTAGACTTTACAAGCGCCTACCTCCCTCCTAGAGTAAGTAACCCTTCCAACAACTTGTAGCCTTTATTTTGCTCTCAGTGAACATTTGGAAAGAGATTGGAATTCCCATGTATTTAAGAAGGTGAGAGCCACACTCAAAGTAAATATTACATGCATCAATTAACTACATGGAGAATATTTCACCCAGTTCAGACATTCAATGGGAAATTGTGTGATGACATACAGAATGGCAGGTCATCAATCAACCGTGGGATTAAACCCTTCAAATGCCCACAAGCCCAATTATTTTAATCAATACTCCTAAGAATCTTCTGTTGTGAATTCTGACTCCCTTATGAACTTTAAGTCAAGATCTTGCTTATAAATAAATGTTATTCCTTTCCTCCTTTACCTGCAATTCTGCAAAGAATATTTCTCTCGCTATGTGCAAAGAAATCTCACTACTGTTAGATCAATGCTTTGTTGGATCTCAGTTCAATTTACTTCGATCTATGTCTGAATCCAGATTTGTGATCACAGATTTTATCGAACTATCGACAAAAAACATATGTTCCTGCAACCCAGGTATGATGGGATGATGCAGCTCTGAAGCGATGAAGAATCAAGTGGCTGATCACAAAAGTGCAACTGAACTAGCAAGCCCGGAGTGAAATGCATGACGAAATTCCGTTACCCATTCCCGTTCATATGCAACGCTGAACATTATAGGTCTATAAATCCAGGGCATAAATTGGAGGAGGAGACTAGGAGACGTGGGCTCACCAGATCGTTGGTAACATCTTCGTGTGCAGCGTCTGATGGCAGCAGCACCAGGGTGGAGGCCGGCCGCCGGCGAGGGGTATCCGCTGTACGCTGTGCCCTCCGCCGGCAGCGACAATGGGGGGAGATGGTGGACTCGGTCAACAAAGATTGAAAATTGGCAAAAAAAATTAGGTGGGCGATGGGTGTATTTCGTCTCACGTACGCCCCCTGGGCTGATGGACGCCGCGTGTCACCGGCTCCATCAGGCGGCACCTGTACAGGACGCTCAACTGGAGACAAATCGAAGACGGCTCGGCTCCAGACTGGGTCGGCTCCTTGGAGTCTGGTCTTCTCATGTTCTGCTAACAGATAGCCTGATTGCATCGAGCCCTAACTAGTGCGGGCAGTTGCACGCCGCTGCCGTCGCTTCCGTCCATGAAGGAAGCAGCCTCCGCAAGCAGACGTTGGAGGCCAGAAGATATGGCAACTGTTGACCTGACGGCATCATCTTCTCTACTGGAGAGCTTCAGGTGTGGTAGCAATTGATGCCATCGGTGGGAGTCATGGCAGTCGCAGAGAGGACGAAGATCACATAACACAGGTTGGGTATTTGTTTAGATCGACTCGCTTTTCATCTATGTATTGGTCATGGATATACTGCACAGCACATATTTTATAGAACACCATGTCGGTTAGCATGGGAGTAGAGACCATCGGCACTCTCGATGGCAGTGTTCATGGAGATGATAACATGTCTGGATCAATGGTTACATTCAAGCACAAGACACAAGTCCTATCTTTTTGGAGCTAGAGATCTTCAGATGCCCAGAAAAATATCTTGTCCACCGTCCTGTCTTCTGGTGGCCTCGTTGCTTCCTTTGGTAGGGCGGTTCTCATTTTCTTTTTGCACAAGAGGATGGTGGTCTTACACAGAACATCACAATGTAAGATACAATGCAGGATGGTGCCTGTTCTTCTCATCTTCTATGCCGCCCGCACCTTGCAACAACAATCCAAACAAATGTTTCAGCTTGGTCAGAACTCAGGACACACGTAGCTTGCTTCGACCCACAACTGCACACAAGCTACTACAAGGAGTCAAGGACCAGCCAAATCAGAAATTCAGCACAACCATGCTTGTGCCCAGAATTGAATTTGACCTTATTTCGTTGTCTGCGGATGAGGCTGCGGCGCTGTTCGTGGGGGCGTTCTTCAGAGCGGAGGCCAGGTCGGCGCGCCTGCTCGTGGTCGCGTTCGACGACTTGCTGATGTGCTGCACGGCAGCAGAACCACTGCTGTCGCTGCCGCCTTCGCCTCCTCCTCCGACGAGATGCGTGCAGTCTCCACGGCGGCAGGACAGGTCGGTGCTGCACGGGGGTAGATGATCTGCTGCTGCTTGGCACAGCCGCAGACCCGCCGTCGCCTCCGACTCCGCCTCCGCCTCTGAGCGTAGGGTAGCCTGTACTCGAGGAGAAGCCGCTCTCACGCCTGAGCCGAGGAGCCGCGGTGGAGCCTGGTGTCTGTGTACACGAGGCCGAGGGCGCCGGTGATGTGCGCCTCACGTGCTGGACGTTTGATTACTACCGGTGACACACGGCGTCTATGAGCCAGGGGGCGCACGCCATACAGGAATACACACATCGCCCACTGAATTTTTTCCTGCAAATTGACCCCTTATTTTGGCTCGTGACTTTCCCAGCGACCCAATTGTCCTTTTTATTCTCAAAAAGAAAATGATCTTTCTTTCACGAAACCTCTAATTGTTAGCCTCAAAATAAAGTAGTAGTCCACGTTATTGGCCCCACAGGATCACCGGCTCGGATAGATCGACCACTCCACCATGATCTTATCGACACGGCCGACCACGACAGGCGTTGTCCAACCACACACTATGGCTAGAGGTGGAAGAAGAGGAAAACGAGCATACACACAGCAGAGACACGGCGTTGGCGGGCCCTATATAGGAGATGGAAAATCTGAACTCTCTTTTACTAAGTTGCATTGGCAAACTATATATACAACTCTATCCATCTAGTCCTAGTATAGCTATCATCTTTTCTGATGACTAGATAACACAATGAGGTGACTCGGCGTCGGTCCCTACATGTAGCTCTGATCTTTGCCAGGTGAGCCGTTCGGCGCTTTTTTACTGCAGCCTTCTGATACCACACCGAGGAGCCTTTTAAATGCGTCGTCTTCCCCTGCTGTGTGTTCACCTAAAATGTGATAGATTATCTAACAATTCTTCTCTTAATCCTCTCTTTGCTAACCTTTAACCCCCCCTCCATGCCGATCATTTCCTTTAGCTCCGTGAACCGAAGATGTCAAAGCGGCTTGGTGTGGACGTCCGCGAGTTGCCGACCAGTTTCGACAAACTCGATGACGATCTGCCCTCCATCGACATAGTCCTTGCGGAAGTGGAACTTCACGCCGATGTGTTGCTCGGTCGCGTGCGAGACGGTTCTTCCGCGAGCGATGGCGGGCTGGTTGTCCCTACATCGGTCTTGGTGGGTGAAGCTTCCACACCGGTCAGCTCGCCTAGTAGCAGCGTAGCGAACAACAGCACACGCCGTAGGCTGCCGCTTCGTACTACTATGCGCCATACGTCGGCGCCACCACCTTACTGACCATTTCGGCGACAGACCATGAAATTGGAGCCGACCGAGGAAGGCGAAACACGCGGAAGGTGCTCCGCCGTCCGTTGATATCCCCGCCATACTGCGTCGGCCCCGAAAGCGGTGAAATTCTGCGGATGGAGCCGACCCGAGGAAAGCGAAACACGCCCGGTGCTGCTCCGCCGTCCGTCGATGTCCCCGCCATGTCTCGTCGGCGAAAACGGTGGCTGCGACCTACTTTCACGGTCTTGGGCGGGCGATCCTCGATCCACCGTCCCTTGATGTGATCACGATGGCATTCTTTGCAGCCCGGTGATCCTCTCTAGGATCCTCCATGAAGCGACTAACGTAGCCCACGGTGAAACGCAATGTCCGGCCTCATGTGGACTAGGTAGTGCGGACCGCCCGTGATGCTCCGGTGAAGTGTTGCATCCACCTTCGTCGTGGTCTTGGCCTTCGTCGGCTTCAACCGCTCCTCCGCCAGTCCGCGCGACTTGCACTCAGCCATGCCGCTCCGCTCCGCTCAACAACCGGCGTCTGCGCTCGACCGGCGTGGTGCCTCCCTCCCTGTCTCACCTCGATGCCGTGGTAGTAGGTGGCGCCCGAATCGCTCATTCGGCCGGCCGCCATCTGGCGCTTGAAATTGATGATGTCCTCCATACTGGCGTGCCGGCGGCGATCAAGTTGTCCACACGCTGCGCGCCGACGAGCTCTTCCTTCCCCGTCGCCCGGCGTGTAGGCGCGTGCTTTCGATTCTTGCGCACCGTGTGAACCCAAGCTCGACCAGCGTTGCGTCAAGCAGTGTTCCGCTTCGCGGGAGCTTGCCGCTTTAACCCGTGCGCCTTCGCCGGTTGGAGCACCACAATGCTCCGCTCCTTAATAATGAAACACAGAGGTTGCCTAATGAAGACCATCTCCGCCAGCTTCGCCGTTGAGGAAAGGTCGATTTAACGTCTAGGTGATGGACGCGCGCAGACCCTTTCTTTGTTGCCAAAGCTAGTAGCAAGCAGACCCGAGACTCTATCGCATTACGGCACAAAGACTTCCTCGAAGTCGATGCCCTCCGCAGCTGTACAAAGCCTCGAGCCACGGTAGCGCGCAATGCTTGACAATGGCGCGATGCTCATCCCAGCTTGACTTTGTACCGCGCACTTCAAGCTGATCGGGGCGGCATCCTAGAGGTGGATCGACGAGCTGCCAGAGTCTCATTTCCCCGATCGCCTTCATCTCCTCCGCCGCCCGTTGCCAATTTCCATTGCGCTCGGCTAAGCCTTGACGCGATGGGTGGTTCCTCAGCAGCGGCGAGCGGCGGCTCGGGGATCAGCGAAGCGAGCTACCCGCCCGAGCTGAGGGCCACAATGTACCGCCCGCCGGTCATCCGCCCTGTAACCGCACCTCCTCACCTTCATGGAAGGCATCCATGAACTACTGTGATGTCGGTTGGAGGTGAGAGCAAACTTCGATCGGTGTTGATGGAGTTTCTGTTCCGCCATGGTGCTTGGCACCCGGATGCGATGCTTTCGGCACTACTACTTGGACGGCTCATCACAACTCACTGCAATGCTCGGCATGTTGCGCGAGAGTGCTTAGCCTCCCGATCTTGGAGTGGTGGAACCCTTGCAAGACCTCTTAACTACCTGCTACCGAGGTGCTCGGCACCCGAAATCACCAGGTAGTTGCCATCATTGCCAAAACCTCCGGCACCACTCTGATGTGCTCAACATCCCTCCGAGTGTTACGGCACTCCTCTGGAGTGCTCGGCACTACCTAGGAGTGCTCGGCTCCATCATTTGGAGTGCTCGGCACTCCTCACGAATGCTGGCACCTCTTCCCCAGCGTCTCCTCTCCGTGGATGACCAAGTGCTTTCGGCAACGAAGAAATTTTGGTGAAGCCACCGGCTTCCCCTATGCTTGGGCCCCATCCGGTCCCAAAGTGTCATCTTATCCAAACCTGGCGTCATGTGAGACAAGCACCTTGTCTCCGCGTGGGTTGTAGAAGCGATGCGCTTTGGTACCCTCCGCGCCAAGCCAGGAACACCATCGGTGTGCCACATCCTCCCGGCTTAGTGAGGATCGGCCGTCTTCCTAATGTGGCAGCGCAACGAATGTCGGGAGGAAGGACACGCTCGTACGCCCATACCAAGCCTCGAGCGACATCTTGCCCATCGGGGCCTTGGTGGCCGGTGGATTGAGGATGAACGGCGGTGTCACCGCCTCACCCCGAACCTTGCCCGGCATTCCCATGGCCTTCATCATGGATCGAGCCATGCACCGACCCGCTATGCACGTTCCGTCGCTCCTGCGCCATACTGCTGTGGCGAATATGGCCAGCGGTGTAGTGTCGCACCACACCCACATTCGCGTGATCTGCATAGCGAACTCCACCGAAAGTGAATTCGCATTTGCCCGATCGATCCTCGGCACCGCGACCTGACTTCTTGCGCTCTCGGGCTCGCGCGCATCTTGAACTTTTGATCGGCGTTGCCGCTTCATCCTTAGCTTGTCGGGGAGTTGCGACCACATGTGGCGTACTGCAATCATCCACGGCGGGGAGAAGTACCGCTGACCACCGTTTGTGGCTGGTGTGATCAGCCGTAGAGATCGGCGTGGAGCAGAGCTCAAAGGCGTCCGGCGCCGATACTTGGCACGCCTTTAGGGCAGCGGGGCTCCTGCAGGTTCTCGGCGAGCGGTATCCTGGCTTCGCCTCCGTGCTTTCGATGTGAGGTAACCCTTGGACCATCTTCTCTAGCCAACCAAGCATGTCGAAGCTGAGATGTCCAAACACGGCATGCCCGACCATGGCTCCTCGGTGTGCACTTGCAGCTAAACTGCACCCATTACTCTACCTTCAAGTCCAAAGGCGATGATGCTTGAACACAAGCTGCGGGATACAATATATATCCATTAGCGCGCGGTGCTCCCGTTTTGCTTTGAAGATGATGGTGCAGCGCCTCGGATAGCCACCCCTTGGCCGTCACCAAACTTCACCGTACCGATAACATCGTAAATCGAGAGCTCGGAGAAAGGCTGCCTTGGGGAGCCAAATCATGTAGTTCTTGGCACGAGTCCGAGTCAGGCACCGCTGCTCACGGTCGGCGCCCACATCGAAGGTGGACTTAGGCGCGCGGTTCTTCAAGGTTGGCAGCCTTGAGGCCTTCCCGGACCCTTCAACGCCATCACCTCCACCTTCTCCTCGGCCTCGGCGTCGTGTAGTGCCGCGAGCGTCGCCATCGGGGATAATTGGCCTCATCCTCATCATTACGCTGCGCGGGATGAGCCTCGGCCTTCTTCTCACCTTGCAATTTGGGCGCTCCCATGCCTAATGGCCCATCTTCCATTAACGGGCCGTGACGTTAGGGTCGACACACTTCTTCTTCCCGAGAAGAAAGCCTTGCCCGCCGGCGCTTGCCATCGCCACCAGCGGCTAGAGGAAGCTACCGGAAGTTCCTCCGAACGCCCACTCCTCCTTTAGTCGATATGACTTGCCCGGCGTCGCGCCGTTGTTGTCGCTGCTCGAGCGTCATCCACCGCCCGCAGACGGCTGTCATCCGTCAATGGTGAGGAGTGGACAAGTCCGGCCGATCGTCTCTATAGAGAAGCGGTCTGGATGTACTTTACCCTGTTCTGAGTGGAGGGTACCGGAACCGCCTCCTCTTCGTCGATGGTGGCCTTCGTGGCTCTTGACTTTAGCGATGGCGTCTGCGGCGAAGGAGAAGTCCTTCACCGATTCACCATCCTTGAACTTGAGGTTGGCGTGCTCCACCTTCTTCAAAAGCTGGGCCGTCGCCTCCAAAATCCCACATTACTCCGCCGGATGCGGTGAGATAGCCTCCAACCACGGCGTGCCATCTTCTTCATTTTGATTGCCCTTGTCAACAACATTTTAGAGCCGTCGGACTCTGAGCATGACCTTTATGGTCACCGACCACTCTCCATAGTTAGTGCGAGTCGGCGTCCCGGCCAAGCCAGCAGCTGTGACCTCCGGCCTGCCCGTCGCGAACAACGACCTCGGGTCATGGCTTTGGCGACCATAGCGGTCTGCTTCTTTCATGCGCCCATCTCCAGAACCGTTCGTCGCCGTAGCTTGATTAATCCGGCGATGGCGCTTACGCTACCCGCTACCACTTGTTGGCCCACACACGATCACCGACTTAGGTGAGTCGACCATTCACCGATCTTGCGAACACGGCCGACCATAGCCGAGCGTTGTCCGAGCCACACACTATGGCTAGAGGTAGAAGAAGAGGAGAACATATTATACACACAGCGAGAGACAAAGGCGTTGGCGAGGCCTATAGGGAGATGACAAATCTGAAGCTGTCTTTAATGAGTTGCAGTGGCAAACTATATGTCGCTCTATCCATCTAGTCCCTGAA
>CAJGYO010000443.1:0-40548 GCA_904845875.1 Miscanthus lutarioriparius | reverse complement strand
GTTTGAGACAATGTTGGTGTCGATTGCAAAGATAAGTGGATGGTTTGCAGCATAAATCAATTTGGGCCTTGATCGATGGTACCACTAGGTGATGAGGCTCAAGTGGAAGCTCGTTTGACCTTTCGGATATGGTGCTAATCTTGACACAAGATAGGTGCACGGTTTAAATCAAAAGCGTACCATTGGATCGAAATCATTTTGGGCCTTTTAATGGAACTCCTAGGTGAGGTGGGTCATGTGGAATCTCACTTCATTCCGTTTGGAGCAGTGTTGAGTGTCGGTTGCAAGATAGGTGCATGGTTTTTTTGCGCTAGATGTACCATAAGCTTACAAATCATTTTGGGCCTTTTGATGGAACCCCACAGGTGGCGTTGGTCATGTTGAATCTACGCTTCTTTCCGTTTGGAGAGCAGTGTTGGTGTCGGTGCAAGATAGGTGCTTGGTTTGCGCTAGGCGTACCATGAAGCTTATAAATCGTTTTGGGCCTTGATCGATGGTACTACTAGGTGGCCGAGTTTCAAGTGGAAGCTTCGTTTGACCTTTCGTATATAGTGCTAATCTTGGCCTTAAGATAGGTGCAGCGGTTTTAAATCAAGCGTACCATAGGCTCGGAAATCGTTTTGGGCCTTTTGATGGAACTCTAGGTGAGGTGGGTCATGTGGAATCTCATTTCTTTCCGTTTGAGAAACCCGGTGTTGGTGTCGGTGCAAGATAAGTGGATGGTTTTAAGCTAGGCGTACCATAGGCTTATAAATCATTTTGGGCGCGATCGATGGTACCACTAGGTGATGAGGGCTCAAGTGGAAGCTTCGTTTGACCTTTTCGGATATGGTGCTAATCTTGACACAAGATAGGTGCACGGTTTAAATCAAGCGTACCATTGGATCAAAATCATTTTGGGCCTTTTGATGGAACTCCTAGGTGGCGTGGGTCATGTGGAATCTCACTTCATTCCGTTTGGAACCTTTGTTAGTGTCGATTGCAAGATAGGTGCATGGTTTAGCGCTAGATGTACCATAGGCTTACAAATTGTTTTTTGGGCGCTTTTTGATGGAAACCCTAGGTGGCGTGGGTCATGTGGAATCTAAGCTTCTTTCCGTTTGGAGCAGGTGTTGGTGTCGGTTGCAAGATAGGTGCATGGTTTTGCGCTAGGCGTATCTTAGGCTTATAAATCGTTTTGGGCCTTGATCGATGGTACTACTAGGTGACAAGAGGCTCAAGTGGAAGCTTCGTTTGACCTTTTGTATATAGTGCTAATCTTGGCGCAAGATAGGTGCAGGTTTGCATCAAACGTACCATAGGCTCGGAAATCGTTTTGCCGCATCTGATGGAACTCCTAGGTGAGGTGGGTCATGTGGAATCTCACTTCATTCCGTTTGGAGCGGTGTTAGCGTCGGTGCAAGATAGGTGCATGGTTTTGCGCTAGATGTACCATAGGCTTACTTACAAATCATTTTGGGCCTTTCGATGGAACCCCTAGGTGGCGTGGGTCATGTTGAATCTCGCTTCTTTCCGTTTGGAGCGAGTGTTGGTGTCGGTGCAAGATAGGTGCATGGTTTTGCGCTAGAGCGTACCATAAACTTATAAATCGTTTTGGGCGCGATCGATGGTACTACTAGGTGACGAGGTTCAAGTGGAAGCTTCGTTTTGGCCTTCGGATATAGTGCTAATCTTGAAGCAAGATAGGTGCAGGTTTTGCGCTAGGCGTACCATAAACTTATAAATTGTTTTGGGCCTTTTCGATGGTACCACTAGGTGATGAGGTTCAAGTGGAATCTCGTTTGACCTTTTGGATATAGTGCTAATCTTGATGCAAGATAGGTGCAGTTACAGTGTCAAGCGTACAATAGACTCGGAAATCGTTTTGGGCCTTTTGATGGAACTCCTAGGTGATACGGGTCATGTGGAATCTCACTTCTTTACATTTGGAGAGCAGTCTTAATGTCGGTGCAAAGATAGGTGCATGGTTTTAGCTAGATGCCATAGGCTCCTCAAATCGTTTTGGGCCTTGATCGATGGTACCACTAGGTGACAAGGCTCAAGTGGAAGCTTCGTTTTGGCCTTTTGGATATGGTGCTAATCTTGACACAAGATAGGTGCAGGTTTGCGTCAAAGCGTACCATTGGATCAAAAAATCATTTTGGGCCTTTTCCGATGGAACTCCTAGGTGACTTGGTCATGTGGAATCTCACTTCATTCCGTTTGGAGCGGTGTTGAGTGTCGGTGCAAGATAGGTGCATGGTTTTAGCTAGATGTACCATAAACTTACAAATCATTTTAGGCCTTTTGATGGAACCCCTAGGTCACGTGGCTCATGTGGAACCGTGCTTCTTTCCGTTTGAGACAATGTTGGTGTCGGTGCAAGATAAGTGGATGGTTTTGCGCTAGGCGTACCATGAAACTTATAAATCAATTTGAATGGCGATCGATGGTACCACTAGGGGATGAGAGCTGAAGTGGAAGCTTCGTTTGACCTTTGGATATGGTGCTAATCTTGACACAAGATAGGTGCCGCAGTTTGCGTCAAAGCGTACCATTGGATCAGAAATCATTTTGGGCGCTTTTAATGGAACTCCCTAGGTGAGGTGGGTCATGTGGAATCTCACTTCATTCCGTTTGGAGGCGGTGTTAGTGTCGGTTGCAAGATAGGTGCATGGTTTTGCACTAGATGTACCATAAACTTACAAATCATTTTGGGCCTTTTGATGGAACCCCTGGGTGGCGTTGGTCATGTTGAATCTAAGCTTCTTTCCGTTTGGAGCGGTGTTGGTGTCGGTGCAAGATAGGTGCTTGGTTTTGCGCTAGGCGTACCATGAAACTTATAAATCGTTTTGGGCCTTGATCGATGGTACTACTAGGTGGCGAGGTTCAAGTGGAAGCTTCGTTTGACCTTTAAGTATATAGTGCTAATCTTGGCGCAAGAATAGGTGCCACCGTTTTGCGTCAAGCGTACCATAGGCTCGAAAATCGTTTTGGATGCACTGATGGAACTCCTAGGTGAGGTGGGTCATGTGGAATCTCATTTCTTTCCGTTTGGAGAGCAGGTGTTAATGTCGATTGCAAGATAGGTGCATGGTTTGCACTAGGCGTGCCATAGGCTCATAAATCATTTTGGGCCTTGATCGATGGTACCACTAGGTGACGAGGCTCAAGTGGAAGCTTGTTTTGGCCTTTTCGGATATGGTGCTAATCTTGACACAAAGATAGGTGCCGCAGTTTGCGTCATACGTACCATTGGATCAGAAATCATTTTGGACGCATCCGATGGAACTCCTAGGTGACGTGGGTCATGTGGAATCTCACTTCATTCCGTTTGGAGACAATGTTAGTGTCAGTGCAAGATAGGTGCATGGTTTGCGCTAGATGTACCATAGGCTTACAAATTGTTTTGGACGCACCCGATGGAACCCCTGGGTGACGTGGGTCATGTGGAATCTCGCTTCTTTCCGTTTGGAGACAGTGTTGGTGTCGGTGCAAGATAGGTGCATGGTTTGCGCTAGACGTATCTTAGGCTTATCTGATGAGGACATCATTGGCTCAAATATGACCATGCCAACCACTTCTATACCAAAGATGCAACCATTCTATATGAGGCTTATCATTGATGCATTTGATGAATTGGTGCTCCACCATAAAATGTGTATATTTTCATTTTGAAATTACTTACATGGATAAAGGAAGGTTTGATTGCATATGGAAAGTATGGAAGGTTAATGATGTTGATTGGGGACCAAATCCAAGTATTCCCAACGTCCTCCACCTAGACACCACGTCACTTTTGGCCCAAGGAAGATGAGATCAAATCCAACACGTTTTGGGGCTGGATTCGGACTCCAGGACAGCTCCAACTTGTGATGTTCACCACGATCGCATCTGGACTCGGATTGGGGCGTTCAAGTACTTTATGGAATCCTTATGAAGTCTATTTTCATATGGATCTGGAATCAAATCCATATCTGTTCTGAGGCGGCTGCAATGACCGAATTACTACCGGGAGGTTTTCTGTCCAAAGGTGCTGCGTCGCCTTAGTTTGGTCCATTGGTCCGTGTATCAAGTCGGGTCCATTAGGGACACGTCCTAGGGTTGGAACACGACCCCAACACCCTGGTGGACGTCCCTCCACCTTCATATACCCCTTAGCCTCCACCAAGAACAGTTGGGTTTTGTTTGTTGAAAGTTTAGCCATTGCTACTTCCTTGTAGACGCGTGTGTCGACTAGACCATCCGTTCTACTTGATTCAGAACCCCAACTTTGTGAGTTCAGATTGGTTTTTCATCTCCATATTTGCAATTGAGTTTCTTGTTCTACTAGTTCTTGCTTGTTCCTCGATTGCTTGCAGGAATTACCCTAGTGGTTTGGTTGATCGTGCTCCACAAGATCGCGACAGCCGTTGGAGGTGGTGTATCGGTTGCTAAGGCGCAGCATCCTTGGATGGTTGTAGTCGGGCCGTGAACGTCATCTCCATCCCCAAATCGAGTTATCCACTTTCTCTCATCGAAAGATCGGGATTCACCCTAGCGGGTTCATATCATTATCAATCGTTTTGGACGCACTCGATGGTACCACTAGGTGACGAGGCTCAAGTGGAAGCTCGTTTCGGCCTTTCGGATATAGTGCTAATCTTGAAGCAAGATAGGTGCACGGTTTGCGCTAGGCGTACCATAAGCTTATAAATTGTTTTGGGCCTTTTCGATGGTACCACTAGGTGATGAGGTTCAAGTGGAATCTCGTTTTGGCCTTTTGGATATAGTGCTAACCTTGGCCTTAAGATAGATAGGTGCAGTTTTGTGTCAAACGTACAATAGACTTCGGAAATCGTTTTGGGCCTTTTGATGGAACTCCTAGGTGATCTGGGTCATGTGGAATCTCACTTCTTTCCGTTTGGAGGCAGTCTTAATGTCGGTGCAAGATAGGTGCATGGTTTGAGCTAGGCGTACCATAGGCTCATAAATCATTTTGGGCCTTGATCGATGGTACCACTAGGTGACAAGGCTCAAGTGGAAGCTTCGTTTGACCTTTCGGATATGGTGCTAATCTTGACACAAGATAGGTGCAGGTTTTAAATCAAGCGTACCATTGGATCAGAAATCATTTTGGGCCTTTTGATGGAACTCCTAGGTGGCGTGGGTCATGTGGAATCTCACTTCATTCCGTTTGGAGCAGTGTTGAGTGTCGGTTGCAAGATAGGTGCATGGTTTTGCGCTAGATGTACCATAAACTTACAAATCATTTTGGGCCTTTTGATGGAACCCCTAGGTCACGTGGCTTATGTGGAACCGTGCTTCTTTCCGTTTCGAGACAGTGTTGGTGTCCGTGCAAGATAAGTGGATGGTTTGCGCTAGGCGTACCATAAACTTATAAATCATTTTGGGCCTTGATCGATGGTACCACTAGGTGATGAGGCTCAAGTGGAAGCTTCGTTTGACCTTTTCGGATATGGTGCTAATCTTGACACAAGATAGGTGCAGTTTCGTCAAGCGTACCATTGGATCAGAAATCATTTTGGATGCACCGATGGAACTCCTAGGTGGCGTGGGTCATGTGGAATCTCACTTCATTCCGTTTGGAACCTTTGTTGAGTGTCGATTGCAAGATAGGTGCATGGTTTTAGCTAGATGTACCATAGGCTTACAAATTGTTTTGGGCGCTTTTGATGGAAACCCTAGGTGGCGTGGGTCATGTGGAATCTAAACTTCTTTCCGTTTGGAGCGGTGTTGGTGTCGGTTGCAAGATAGGTGCATGGTTTTGCGCTAGAAGCGTATCTTAAGCTTATCAATCGTTTTGGGGCCTTTTCGATGATACGACTAGGTGGCGAGGCTCAAGTGGAGCTTCGTTTGACCCTTTGGGATATAGTGCTAATCTTGAAGCAAGATAGGTGCACAGTTTTAAGCTAGGCGTACCATAGAAGCTTATAAATTGTTTTGGGCGCACTCAATGGTACCACTAGGTGATGAGGTTCAAGTGGAATCTCGTTTGACCTTTTGGATATAGTGCTAATCTTGGCCTTAGAATAGGTGCGGTTTGTGTCAAGCGATACATTAGACTGAAAATACATTTTGAAACTCCTTAGGTGATGGGTCATGTGGAATCTCGTTTTATCCGAGTTGGCCGCCAAGAAGGCGTAATACCTAAATCTGCGTCGATTTGTATTCTTTGTATGTCAATGAGAGATGATTTTTAGAGGGTCCCACACAAAGGCCTTATATAGTCAGGGGCGGGGTTACGAATCTGAAACTAATCCTAATCGGTTTACAATTGCCATATGTGGCGGATAAGGATTCCTATTCTAATCGACCGGGGATCACCTTGGTATGCCAATCCGTCTTGATTCCTTGTGCGGGACTCGATCGGAGTTAAGCTGGGCGCCGCGTCATCTTTCAGTGGTGAACCTATCGATCGATCGAGCCAACCCAAGCTTAGCCCGTAAGGGTATAGGGGTTAATACCCCCACGACTAGTCCCGAGCATCATGTATTATCTTTGCGACCGCCATTTAACCTTCTCCAACAAGCAAGGCTTGAATTCTTGGCGCCTCAGACCACCGTCATCACGGAGAAGTAGGTTGTCCGAAGAATGTATGGTGCTCTTAAGAAAAAAAAAAAAATTTTCTATCACGAGAAGTGTGCCCACTTGTATTTACGAAAAGAAATGTAAGTGGTCTTGAAGCGTAGCATCCTCGATCATCGAGCGTGGGGTCAAAAAATAAACACATTCACATAAGGTGAAGTGTGCCCATAGTCCCGAGCTTCTTTGGAAAAAAACAAAATATGAGCCTTGTAGCAAGGTCTAAAAAAAAAATCTCTGAAGCGTATGTGAGTGCAAATCACATGTCTTAAAAAGTGGTGAAGCGGGTCCCAAGTACTAATAATCCTCATAACCATTCAAAACACAAGGTCAATTTAATCAAACACATTCACATAAGGTGAAGTGTACCCGAGCACGGTAGTAAGTGGCCTTGAGCCACGTGGTGCTAGGAGTCTAAAAAAATTCCAGTTGAAGTTAAGAATCAATTGCCGTCAGGCGATACAAGATGCTGCCGGCGGGTGCATCGTGCCGATGTAGTCCCGAGCTTCTTTGGAAGCGAAGTATGAGCCTTATAGCAAGGTCTAAAAAAAAAAATCTCTTAGCGTATGTGAGTACAAATCACATGTAGCCAAGGAGAACCATTATTCAAGCGGTGGTGGGCGGGTCCCGAAACACGGCCCGTGTGTCAGGCGATCCCGAGCACAAAAAGTGGTGCAGGCGATCCAAGCAGTGAGTGAGTGCATGCGGTCCCAGAGCACATTAGTGGTGCAGGCGTTATCCAAGCACGTGATGGTCAAAACAAATCCCACGATCACTTGCGGCTTGCTTGTACTATTATTTTGTGTACTTTTCTCTATTCTCTTGCCAAGACCCGATCGACACGTTCGGTCAAAAAAGTCAATAGATGCGATCGTCATTACATCTTTTTTTTTTTTTTTTTTTTGCAAGCAGGTTGGTTGACACTGTATTGAGAGGTGTGTCGGTGTGGGCCTCCTTACACCATCAGCGAGGAGAAGTAGCGTACTGCTTTATTAATAAATAAGCGCATTTATTGGCGCGATTTGAGTTGTGTGAACAACCCTCTGCGGCGCGTCTTACCACGACTCCCAATATTCTCGGTAGGCGGACGAAGCAGCGGTGCTCGTTGTTTTATATAATCTGAATCTGATAAGCTACTCATACCGTTCCCCATTGTCATCCGCCGCGCAACCTTCTTCTTCCTCTGCTGCCGAACCCTATTGCCCCAAAAATCATCACCAATCCCCTCGGTCTCCTGCATCCACCCACTTAGTAAGCCACGACCTAATGGCGAAGGAGGCGCCCGGAAGAAAAGCGAGGTCATGGCGAAGGAATGGTGGAAATCATGAACAGCAAGCGGAACCATCGAGGACCTCGTCGCCATGGGGTGCTCCACAACAAAACACTTGCGGGATGGCGTGCACGGTGGGAAAAGCTTCCCGATCCACAACCGGGTGAGATTGTGGTCTTTGAAGATTTCTTCAAGCGGGGTTTTGGGATTCAGATGCACCCTTTCCTTGAGGTCTCTGCTTGTACTACTGAGATTGGGATTTGCAATCGCATCCCAACTCGATTCTTCTTATCTCCACCTTCATCCATCTCTGCGAGGCTTATGGTGGCTTCAACCCATTTAGACCTCTTCGCCACCTATTACATCTTGGAAGAAAGGGAGGCGGTGGCTCGAAGATCGCCGGTGGCGTTTACTTGAACCTGCGTGGCGGCATGAAGGCTCAATACACCTTTGCCCTGGAACACCTCCTTGGGCCAGAGTGGTACAAGAAATGGTTCTACATCCGTGAAGAGCGAACACCATCACTCTGTGCGATGTGGGGTGATTCGAGAAGAAAAGCGGTGGTCGGGCCTTGAGAACTTGGGCGCGGATCGCCCGAACTGCTCGGGATGATCCGTGGGGAAGGCTTGATGGCGGCGTTGTCGGCAACTTCATCGGTAGAAGAATCCAGCCACTGCGGAAAAGGATTCACCCGACTCACGAGTACCAAGGGCGGCCCGATCCGGCGAGGACGAGGAAGGAGCAGCTCGACAAGGTGGAAATCAAGGCGGGATTGGAGAGCTATTCAACTGGCGATCCCAATTATGTTGCATTGGGCGCCATCGAACCGCCTTCAAAATGGCTCGCCCTCCCCAAAAGGTAAATGGCGCCACCTTTTAAGCTGTAGAATCATGTCGCATCAAGAAAATAAGCATCTTTTACTTCATTTTGTGTCTCGATGTAATGGTGTGCGTGGCCAAGGCGGGAGTGTTTGTGTCGCCTCCCCGGTGTAGAATGGCCACAAGCTCTTTGGGCCAGCCGCCCCAGACCAGTAGCCGGACCGATGGCGTTCAACTGGGCGGTACTCGAGACCGTGAGGGCGCCTCGACTAGAGCGGCGGCAAGCGTCCGGCTGCCGACAAGCGGCGTCAAGCCATCTTCCCCCTGTCCGGACGGCGAAGCGGAGGATCACGGATATCCTCGGCTCGTCCCGAAAGAGAAAGCGAGTGGGACCGTCGGGCGAGGTGGCTCCTCTGTGCGGCGATGGTAACGACACCGACCAACTTTGCAACCACGAGCATGAGACGAAAGGAACATGCGCATCATACTCCGGCGCCCGTCTGGGAGGTTGCACAAGCCCGATGGACCTTTGCCGAAACAAGCGGGCGAGGCGGTCGAGAGAGCGTTCGCCGTCACATCCTTTATGAAGTCAAAGCGTAAGTATCTATACTTTTGATGTAAGCTTTGCGTTTTGCATTGGATGCTATTATCTTACGAATTTGTCTCTGAATGTATTAGATCGGCGTCCACGAAAGCCCGACCAGCTAATTTGAGTGCGGGCGTCCTTACCAACAACGGCGGGACAAAGCGCTTTCGGCAACCCGGTAGTGGAGAGCCCATGGCGAGGACTCGCTTTGAGCCTCGGCGACCCGACGACGAGCGCCGATCCCGGCGAAATACAAGTGCTCGAAGCCACGAACAACGATGAAGGCGGATACCACGGCGCCCGAGGAGCTGGATCTAACCGAGGCAGCGTGCGAAGTTGCGGAACATGGTTGCCGAAATAGCGACGGCTCGTGGGAAAGCCACAGGTGGCGTGGAGTCTGCGAATCCGGACGATCCGCCTCCCGAGCGAGGCGAAGAGGATGAAGTGGAAGAAGTCTGGGCCGTCCCAAGATGGCGACAACATGTATATGTGTCGCTTTCGAAACGACGAATGGGTCATGCGAGAAATCCCGGATCGAAGAGACCATAAGAGTCGAGCAGGCGTAAGCGTCGGTGGTGAAGTCCGAGTATATTTGGCTTTAGTCGTTGACCTGTTGTGTGGTCGAGCTATGCGGCGTAACTTATGCGTGTGCGGGACTTGATGAAAGCGCAAGATCTGAAAAAGGTGCTTGACCGGATAGAAGGAATCATGATGACCAATAAGGGGCGGCGGTGAAGTGGATCGCCTCGGCGCCAACTTGAAGCCGCCGACCGGAGAGAAAAGACCAAAAAGCCGCAGAACCAAAGCACAGTCGGTCGGCTCGAAAACAAAGCGGGAGAAAGCAGGTAAGTGTTCACGTATCATAGCAAGTCTTGGGACTTGTGTTATTTTGTTCTTGTGATAATAGCTTATAATCACGAGTTTAGAAGCTGAAGTGACCCGCCTCGGGGAGAAAACGATCGTGCGCTTGCGAGAATGTAGTGCGCTGAAGGAGGACAACGAAAAGCCAGCGCGCCGCCCGATCGAACTCAAGACCACAGCAGCGAATGAAGGACAACACGAAGGTAAGCACTCCAGACCACCTTTCTCATTCAATTGCCCTCATGGCCTTGTCGTGTCATCACGTTTGATATCTTATCTTTGTTTTCGGTTTTGAAAGTCAGCGCCAAGAGGCACCTTGAGGCCGCGATCAAGGGCGTGGCATTTGGAAAGCGCAATGCCTTAAGGCCACAGGAGGCGGGACATGTGGAGCAAGCGGTGCCAGAATGGCAAGCGGCATTGTGCCGTCCTCGACCTTATCGACCAGGCGCTCACGGAGGAGAGCTAAGGGCCAGCGTCATTTCGGATGGTCGAGAGATGCAAGCAAGCATGGGGATGGTTCCAAGACTTACGTGAAGGAGGCGGGTGAGTACAGGGTGCCCATGTGCTAAGCATGGTGCGTGCTCACTACCCTCTGATCAACCTCGAGCAGCTTGGAAATTGGGTACCGAAGGAGATAGACCCAAACAAGGCGAAGAGCTTGGACGGCCCATTTGGAATTGTCGTCAAAGATAATTGGCGATATTAGCTTTGTCTTGGAGGTGGGACATCACTGTGCGGGGTATGCCATCGACAAACCAATTTGGAAATGCCATCATTTGCAAACCAACCAACAAACTTCTGCGGTCTCGACCAGACCGAACACCGTGAGAAACCATCCTTGACTTGACCAGCCCTAGAGTCCCGAGACTCGGTAGGGTATCGGTAGTGAGCGATGGCGCCATGCGCCCAGACCGATAATGTAATAGGCTTAGAGGCTGTAGAAGGAGGACATAGTTGTGTTATTGTAAACTTGAGCCTTTTCAGGCAAGCTTGTAATAACGTAACTGTATATCATTATAAGCTTGTTTGTTTTATACAAAACACACTTTAAGCTTGAAATTTTTTGTTGGTGTAACTAAGTGGGAGCGTGTTAGCGTTACATTTAGTTATCTTAGTTTTGCTCGACAAATCACGTCACCACGAAAGTTTATGCGGCCCCGATCGGCATGTGGTGGAATGTGAGGTACTATGACACATGCACATGTGGGCCTGAACAAGTCAAACCGGGGGACACTGCGATCACCATAGCGTGAAAAGCGGATCCGTGCGTGTTGGGAGGAATCGGAGGCAGGGCTGCTCAAAAACCGTAGAAAAGAGTGGTGGTAAAACATCTTGGCTTAAGTTAGAATAATTATAAAATTTGGAGTGACACATGGTGGTGGAGAAATCATAGTTGCTTTAGTAAAGTAAATCGAAAATACAAGTGGAGTACATATCTCGGTGGTTAAGCATAGAAGCGTCTAAGCTTGTCGATGTGCCATGAGTTGATGCGTCCGTGCCGTCTAGATGAGCTAACTTTGTAAGGCGTTGGGCGTGTGACTTCCTTGATCATGAAGGTCCCTCCATGGGGTTGCGAGTTTGTGGACACCGGCTGGTTAAGTCTTCCACTTGAGGACTAAGTCTCCGACCACAAAGAAAGCGCTCTTTAACGTTCTTGTTGTAGTACTGCGCCAAAAGCGACAAAGGTATTTGGCGTTAAATGCATAAAATCAAGCCTTTTCTCTTCTGCGCTGTTGACTTCTAGCTCCGTGCTTAATCGGCCTTGCCTTCGTCGAAGTTCTCTACCGTCTTGATCTGAAAGCTATCTGGTGGGAGGGCTGCCTCGGCACCGTAAACCATAAAGTATGGTGAGGCAGCGGAATATTCTGTTGGGTTTGAGTTCGGAGGCCCCAGACAACGGTAGTAACTCCTTGAGCCATCTTCCGGGAGCTTTATCGTTTTCTCTATACATCCTCTTCTTCAATCGTCCAAGATCATGCCATTTGCCGCTCGACCTGTCCATTAGCTCTAGGGTGCGCCAGGGCGTATTTTACAACTATGCTCCTTTCATCGCGAAGTCCCAAAAGCGTTCGGTGGTAGAGTACCCGGATCGATAATAATCTTTGTTGAGCACGCATAAAGCAGTGGATGACACAGTCGAGAATGTGACTGACTTTCTCACGAGGATGCATGCGAGGCATGTATTCTATCCATTAGAAAACTTATCAATTAGTGCGAAGCGCGCATATAAATTTCGAGAGCTGGTTTGAAAGGCCCGATCATGTCCGATCCCGACATCACGAAGGGCCAAGAAATTTGGAATCGTCTGGATCTCATGTCTTTGGTACATGGATTCTCTTGGAGAAAAAAGCCCGACAACCTTCACGGTGGCGGACTAGCTTTTACTGCGTCGGCCCTTCTGCGGCGACCAATAAAACCCGGCGGGAAAGCCTTACAACCCGGTGTTCTTGAGGCGGCGTGGTTGCTGCGAGGCAGTGGATTTGGTCTAGGAGATGCTTGCCTTCCTCTGGGTTATACACTTCATCAAGATTTCCTCCTTAAGCGTTTTTTTACCACAACTTGCCATCGACGGCGGAATCTTGCTTTTCTCTGACGCATCGAGCGTTCATTTTACATTCGATCGATATAACCGCTACTGTCTGTTAAGTACTTGATAAAGGTGTTCTCGGTCCGGCTCATGAGTGGTGAGCGGCTCGGTTGTCTTGTGGCGGCGGAACCGTAACCACTAATTGCTGATGCGAAACTTTGTCGGTTGTTGAATCTTTGTCTTCAATGGAAGTGTGGCGGTCTTGAGCGAATCGCCATGTGGGATTTTGGCTCGGGATGATCCTAACTTTGACAACGCATCCATTTGCTGGTTCTTGTCCGGACCCGCGTGTATGTACTCGATGCCATAGAACGCCTTCCGACTTTCTTATCGATTTGCAATATCGTCCATCTTTTCCTTTGGTGCGTGTCCAGATCCTTGTTGAGTTGGTTGATGACGAGGCGAATCTCCGTAGACATAGAGGCGTTTAACTCCAAGCTCAACCGCAATCGTAGGCCATGCGAGCATGCTTCATACTCGGCGGCATTATTAGATCTTTGGGAAATAAATCCACGAGGGCGTCTGGGCTGCTCCTTGGATGGTGATACAAAAAGAACCCTGCTCCCTTGCCGTCAATGTTGAAGAACCGTCGAAGTACATCGTCAATATTAAATCGGATCTCGGAGAAAGCGGCGTGTTAAGTCATCCACTCGGCGATGAAATCGGCGAGTGCACGAATTTTATTGTAATCGACTTGCAAATTCAAGGAAAAGGGCATAGCTCCATTGCCCATTTGACGATCGCCCGTTCGCATCCTTATTGCGAATGATGTCCCCCAAAGGATACTCGGTCATGACCACCACCGATATCCGTCGAGTAATGTCTCAACTTTAGGGATGTTATCGGTATGGCGTGAAGCGGTTTACGAATCTGTGGGTACACGGTCTTGGATTCGTTGAGTACCTCAGCGATGAAATAAATTGGCCTTTGTACCTTGTAAGCGTGGCCCGACTTCGTCGCTCGACCACCATTGTAGTGGAAACCACCCGATCGGTTGCCGCAATGTAAAGTAGGAGAGTTTACGCCTTCTCTGGGGAGCGATGAAATCTGGGAGGTGGCGTGAGGTATTGTTTAGGCTGCGTAAAAGCGACATCTGCTTCCTCAAACCACTCAAACTTCTCGGACGATTTGAGCGGTTTGAAGAAGCGGTGATCCTTTTCTCCTAATCTTGATATGAAGCGGCTTAGAGCAGCCATGCGGCGGTGAGCTTCTGGACATCCTTCACCTTTTTGGGGCTTCATGTCTAAAACGACTTTGACTTTCTCGGGGTTAGGGCGTATCTGCGTCGTGGCCCGACGGCGTTGCCGAGCAATATGCGGAAGGGACACCAAAGATGCACTTCTTTGGGTTTAATTTCCATTGGAGCGTATTAAGGGCTGCAAAGGTGCGTTCAGTTGTCAACAAGGGTATGTGCTTCCTTGGTTTTGACAACTACATCGTCGGCGTAAGCCTCGGCGAGGCCGTCTTTATCTCGTCGTTGAAGGCGGGCTGTATATAAGCGCGTTGGTAGGTAGCACCGGCGTTTTGAGCCGAGCGACATAGTCGTGTAGCGATGGCGCCGAAAGGCGTGATGAAAACGTCTTGATCTGGTGCGTCCTTTTTGAGAGCGATCTGGTGATAACGAGTAGCAATCGAGAAAGAAAGCAGCTCTGGCCGGCGGTTGAATCTCGACTTCGTCTATCTGAGGTAAGCCAAAGGGGTCCTTAGAGGCGGTGTTTGTTGAGATCGGTGTAATCATCAGCGCACATTCTCCATTCATTATTCTTTTTGCGTACAAGAACCGGGTTGGCTAACCATTCCGGATGATACACTTCTTTGATAAATCCGGCTGCCAAAAGCCGTGTAACTTCTACCCTAATCGCCTCCTTTTTGTCATGAAGCGAACCGTCGTAACCACCTTGATTGGTTTGGCTTTCTTTGTTGACATTTAAGGTGCTCAATCAAGTCCCGGTACACGGGCATGTCGGAAGGTTTCCATGCGAACACGTCACGTTGCCCCTCAAGAACTGACGGCGTCTTCTTCCTATTTGGGATCGAGGTTGGCCCGATGAGGGGCCGTTGTCTTGGGATAAGCCCTCGACCAATTGGATCGTCTTGTGCTCCTTGGATCTGATGTTCTTCTTGGCAGACCTCGAGCTCTGGGATCTCAAGTGGTGGCCGTGGTCTTCTTAGCGTCGAGCATGGTCTCGGCCATGCGAATAGAGAGGTCATGGGCCTCTGCTATTTTGAAGCTATCGTCCTCGCGGTATAAGCTGCGTATACATTGCCCCCGAGGGTTAAAACTCCTTTCTCGATGGGCATTTTGAGCACGGATACACTGTAATGAGGTATGGCCATGAACTTGGTGGCGACGGTCGACCAAGAATAGCATGGTAGGTGCCGTCGAAATCAGCGACCACGAAGTTGGCGTGGTCGGTCTTGAAGTGGTCCGGAGTCCCAAAGCTGCGCAGAGTGGCGTGATCTGCCGAGAGGTGTGGAGCTCTGTCAGGAGAAGCGCCCAAAAGCTGTGCCTCGTCTGACTTCAGTCCTTTGGGCTATTTTCGAGGCCAGGCGGGCTGTTCTTGAACAGATATATCAATGGAGCTGCCGCCGTCGATCGATTACCACTGTCGAACTGAACCTTGTTGATACAAGGATCGAGGACCGAGGGAAAGCATACAGCTCGGGTATGGCGGCCCATTGGTCCTTCTGCTGAAGTAGATTTCACGGTGAGACCACGGAGGAAGCCGCGGATCGGTGAGAAGGTTGTCGTTCTTTGCCCACGTTCAAGCGGTAGCGGGCGAGCGACTTGCGTTCTCGTTTGGTCTCGATGGACACCTTGCGCCCGATGATGGTGTGCCGCGATCGATCGGCAGCGTATTTATGGCGAGGATCTGCATCGCCGTCGTCGTTGTCCTCGTTAAGCTGTTCCCTTACGTCATTAGAAACGCCGGAAATATCCGGAACTGTTGGCGGCGTGTAGATAGTCTTGAGGGCGCGACAATTCTCCATGGTATGGTTTCGACTTGGGATGGGCTGGCGGGGCCTTCAATGCTTTAGGCGTGGTCGTCCTCGTGAATTCTGACGTCCGCCGCCCTTTTCACCGTATTGACCTCGCCGTCGTCTTCCGAAACGCGCTTGCTCTGTAATAAATCCGCGGCGGTTGCGCCCGCTGATTCGTTGATCACGGTGGTCATTTGGAGTCGTTCTTGTTGGTTCGCGGTCAAAATTGTCGTTCCGACTACGGTTGCCTTGATGTCGTCGCGGCGTGGAGGGTGGTCGGGCGTGGGATCCTTGCTTCTTCTTGACGATTATCTTTTAAGCGTCGTCGTCGTCGCGTATTTCTTAGCGGTGGCCAAAATGCCATGTTGACTCGGTCTTTTCGGAGGAGCTTGTCTCTTAGGGCGTCGTGGAAGCGGGCCGGTGGCGAAAACCTCGATTAGCCGTTGTCGGAGATTGATGGGACCTTGATCGCATCTCAGAAGCGCCCGAGCGTATTCGTATGCGATGGTTACGTCTTTCCGATCTCGGATCCGTTGCGGATCGTACTTGTTGCGGGTTGTTCACAAGTAGCGATGAAATTGTCGATGAAGGCACTTGAGCTCCTGCCAAGAGTCAAAACAGTTTGCTTGCGGCAAGGTGACTAGCCATTGGTGACTGCGTGACCAGCGGCGGCTGGGAAGTAGTTAGACATAACGTGCTTTCGTCGATATGGCTGATCGGCCTGTGATTTAAATGAAACATGACCCATAATTGAGGTTTTCCTTGCCGTCGTATACTTGAAGTTTCTCGAGCTTGAAATTCTTGGGCCATATGACTTGGCGAAGGTGTGAGTGAAGCGCCCGGACCGGGAGGGCCGTGGGCGGTGTCATACTCCATCTGGCGATAGCTTTCATGGGATGCCGATCGTTGGCTCTACGGTTGATCTGAGCACGAATCCGTCCGCCCGAGGTAATGGCGAAGATCGTTATTGCCGTCGCGGCGATCTCGATTACCATCTGGACCACTGCGGACCGTGGTTATCCGCGGCGATTATCGCGGTTATCCGGCGGTTGTCACCTCGAGCGTCGTGGCGGTTATCCTCTCGGCGGCGGTTTTCGTCCGACCACCATCATGACCACCGTTTCGCCTTGGCGATTGTCCGGCGGGTCGTTGTTCGCGAAACCACGTCGGTTGGCGGTATGGCGACTTGAGTATTGGCGGCTGTGGCTTGATTCCACGAAAGCGGATGGGGCGGGCTTGATTCATCTCTGTGATGCAGGCCATAGCGGCCGTCGAGATATGCTTATATTCATCACGGACTGCTTGGGTTTACGGGGTGTTGGGCGGCGGCTGCATTATCGCCATATGGCAGCTACGTTGGCGCTTGGGGTCTTGAAGACTTGTTTGTCCCCACCCTATCGAAAGCATTGTTGAGGTCGCGCGGTTGGATCCTTATCGCGTGCCTCTGATGCCTTGACTTGATTTGCGGCGATTAAACGGTCAATGTTGCGTGCTTAGCGTGCGATCTTTTCTTGTTACATTTACCCAGCTAACTTGGCGGCTCGTCGTTCTTGACGACATGGATCAAATCCCCTCGTCTTGGCGGGAAAGATGAAATTAGAAACCGGGCGTGATGCGTAGATCGGATCGTATTTAGCGCCTTCATCTTCGTGTGTTGAAACTTCGGTGTGGACGGATCGTTGGATCGATCTTGGATGAGGCTGAGTCACCCTCTCGGGTTGTGTGGGCAGATCCTTCTTGATAATCTTCAATCCGGACCATGTTGGCGATGTTGCATGGCCGGACGAGATCGATGTGTGTGGACATAGATCAAGCGGCGTCGTGGGTTGCAGCGTGGCTGAAGGCGGCGTTTACGCGAGCCGTGAGGCTGGACTGGTGGTTCTCCGTCGGGACTTCGTACTCATGAGTCGGAGCCCGTCGTCGCGGCTGGTGGCGGCAATGCGGGCGCCCTCGAGGAGTAGAATCGACCACAAGATCTGTTCAAGCCGTGCGGGGCGGTAGCGGCGAGCTGGTCGGATAGATCTGTTGTGGGGCTGTTACCCGTCGATGGAGTCGGCGGTCGGTGTCGTCGATCTGCTTCCCTCGTGTGCGGAAGCGGATGATGGGTTGTCGGCGTGGTATGTGGCGTGGTCGGACCGGATGTACCGTGGTGGGAGCCGGATCCATCGTGGTCGAGCCGTGTTAAATGCGTGGTCGAGCCGTGTTCACCGTGTGTATTCACCGTGGTCGAACCCGTATTCACCGTGGTCGGGAACCGTGGCGATCACGGTGAAGTAGTCGTCGTCGTGGGTTGAATACTGCGCCTCGGTCATGGTGATGGAGCGTCGGGGCGGTGGTCCAAGTGATCGGCCGATGGTGAGCGTGAGGCCGTTGGGCGTAGCCATGGGCGGAGATGATGACCATCTTGTTAACGGAAGCGATCGCCTCCCCCTACAGGCGCGCCCTTTGTCGAAAAATATGGTGGGCGATCTACCTAAAGTATATGCCCAAGGTAGTAGATTATCGGCGAACAGTGCGCATGAAGTCCCAAACAAGGCGGTGGCGCAAAAGGCAGACACGAGGTTTTATCCGAGTTGGACGCCAAGAAGGCGTAATACCTCGTCCTGCGTCGATTTGTATTCTTTGTATGTCAATGAGAGATGATTTTTAGAGGGTCCCCCTGCCGCCTTATATAGTCAGGGGGCGAGGGTTACTGAATCTGAAACTAATCCTAGTCGGTTACAATTGCCATATGTGGCGGATAAGATTCCTATTCTAATCGACCGAGGATCTGCTTGGTACGCCAAATCCGTCTTGATTCCTTGTGCGGGACTCCGTCGAGGTTAAGCGGGCATACGTCATCTTTCAGTGGGTGAACCTATCGATCGAGCCAACCCAAGCTTAGCCGTAAGGGTATAGGGGTTAATACCCCCGGCTAGTCCCGAGCATCATGTATTATCTTTGCGACCGCCATTTAACCTTCTCCAGAAACAAGCAAGGCTTGAATTCTTGGCATACCTCAGACCACCGTCATCACGAATGGGTTGTCCGAAAGAATGTATGGTGCTCTTAAGAAAAAAGAAAAAGATTTCTATCACGAGAAGTGTGCCCACTTGTATTTACGAAAAGAAATGTAAGTGGTCTGAAGCTATAACATCCTTAAACATCGAGCGTAGGGGTCAAAAAATAAACACATTCACGGAAGGTGAAGTGTACCCATAATCCCAGAGCTTCTTTGGAAAACAAAAATATGAGCCTTGTAGCAAGGTCTAAAAGAAAAGTCTACTGAGCTGTATGTGAGTACAAATCACATGTAGCCAAGGAGAACCATTATTCAAGCGGTGGTGGTGCGGGTCCCAGGCATACTATAATCCTCATAACCATTCAAAACACAAGGGTCAATTTAATCAAACACATTCACATAAGGTGAAGTGTGCCCATAGTCCCAGGCACGGTAGTAAGTGGCCTTGAGGCACGTGGTGCTAGGGTCTAAAAAATTCATTGAAGTTAAGAATCCAATTGCCGTCTGAGGCGATACAAGATGCTGCCGGCGGGTGCATCGTGCGATGTAGTCCCGAGCTTCTTTGAAGCGAAGTATGAGCCTTGTAGCAAGGTCTAAAAAAAAAAGTCTCTTAGCGTATGTGAGTACAAATCACATGTAGCCAAGGAGAACCATTATTCAAGCGGTGGTGGGCGGGTCCCAGAGCACGCAGCCGTGTCAGGCGATCCCGAGCACAAAAAGTGGTGCAGGCGTTATCCAAGCACGATGGTGGTCTATGGGTCCCGAGCACATTAGTGGTGCAGGCGTATCCAAGCAGTGATGGTCAAAACAAATCCCACGATCACTTGCGGCGCTTGTACTATTATTTTGTGTACTTTTCTCTATTCTCTGCCAAGACCCGATCGACACGTCTGGGTCAAAAAAGTCAATAAATGCGATCGTCATTACTTCTTTTTTTTTTGCAAACATTTGGTTGACACACCTGTATTGAGGTGTGTCGGTGTGGGCCTCCTTACACCGTCAGAGGGAGGCGCGTACTGCTTGATAATGAAATAAGCGCGTTTATTGGCGCGATTTGAGTTGTGTGAACAACCCTCTGCGGCAGCGTCTTGCCGACTCCCAATATTCTCGGTAGGACGAAGCAGCGGTGCTCGTTGTTTTATATAATGCAGATCTGATAAGCTACTCATACCGTTCCCCATTGTCATCCGCCGCGCAACCTTCTTCTTCCTCTGCCAAACCCTATTGCCCCAAAAAATCATCACCAATCCCCTCGGTCTCCTGCATCCACCCACTTAGTAAGCCGACCTAATGGCGAAGGAGGCGCCCGGAAAAGCGAGGTCATGGCGAAGGAATGGTGGAAATCGCGAACAACGGCGGAACCATCGAGGACCTCGTCGTCGCCATGGGGTGCTCCACAACAAGGCACTTGCGGGATGGCGTGCACGGTGGGAAAAGCTTCCCGATCCACAACCGGTGAGATTGTGGTCTTTGAAGATTTCTTCAAGCGGGGTTTTTGGGATTCGAGTGCACCCTTTCCTTGAGGTCTCTGCTTGTACTCTGAGATTGGGATTTGCAATCGCATCCCAACTCGATTCTTCTTATCTCCACCTTCATCCATCTCTGCGAGGGCTTATGGTGGCTTCAACCCCATTTAAACCTCTTCCGCCACCTATTACATCTTGGGAAGAAAGGGAGGCGGTGGCTCGAAGATCGCGGTGGCGTTTACTTGAACTGCGTGGCGGCATGAAGGCTCAATACACCTTGCCCTGGAACACCTCCTTGGGCCAGAGTGGTACAAGAAATGGTTCTACATCCGTGAAGAGGCGAACACCATCACTCTGTGCGATGTGGGACTGATTCCGGAGACCCCTAGTCACGTGGCTCATGTGGAACCGTGCTTCTTTCCGTTTGAGAGACAATGTTGGTGTCGGTGCAAGATAAGTGGATGGTTTGCGCTAGGCGTACCATAGGCTTATAAATCAATTTGGGCCGATCGATGGTACCACTAGGTGATGAGGCTCAAGTGGAAGCTTCGTTTGACCTTTTCGGATATGGTGCTAATCTTGACACAAGATAGGTGCAGCAGTTTAAATCAAGCGTACCATTGGATCAGAAATCATTTTGGGCCTTTTGATGGAACTCCTAGGTGAGGTGGGTCATGTGGAATCTCACTTCATTCCGTTTGGAGCGGTGTTAGTGTCGGTGCAAGATAGGTGCATGGTTTTGCGCTAGATGTACCATAGGCTTACAAATCATTTTGGGCCTTTTAGATGGAACCCCTAGGTGGCGTGGGTCATGTTGAATCTCGCTTCTTTCCGTTTGGAGGCAGTGTTGGTGTCGGTGCAAGATAGGTGCTTGGTTTTGCGCTAGGCGTACCATAGGCTTATAAATCGTTTTGGGCCTTGATCGATGGTACTACTAGGTGACGAGGTTCAAGTGGAAGCTTCGTTTGACCTTTTGTATATAGTGCTAATCTTGGCCTTAAGATAGGTGCAGTTTTGCGTCAAACGTACCATAGGCTCGGAAATCGTTTTGGACGCACCTGATGGAACTCCTAGGTGAGGTGGGTCATGTGGAATCTCATTTCTTTCCGTTTGGAGACAGTGTTAATGTCGGTGCAAGATAGGTGCATGGTTTGCGCTAGACGTGCCATAGGCTCATAAATCGTTTTGGACGCTGTCGATGGTACCACTAGGTGACGAGGCTCAAGTGGAAGCTTGTTTTGGCCTTTCAGATATGGTGCTAATCTTGACACAAGATAGGTGCACGGTTTGCGTCATACGTACCATTGGATCAGAAATCATTTTGGACGCATCCGATGGAACTCCTAGGTGACGTGGGTCATGTGGAATCTCACTTCATTCCGTTTGGAGACAATGTTAGTGTCAGTGCAAGATAGGTGCATGGTTTGTGCTAGATGTACCATAGGCTTACAAATTGTTTTGGACGCACCCGATGGAACCCCTAGGTGACGTGGGTCATGTGGAATCTCGCTTCTTTCCGTTTGGAGACAGTGTTGGTGTCGGTGCAAGATAGGTGCATGGTTTGCGCTAGACGTATCTTAGGCTTATCTGATGAGGACATCATTGGCTCAAATATGACCATGCCAACCACTTCTATACCAAAGGTGCAACCATTCTATATGAGGCTTATCATTGATGCATTTGATGAATTGGTGCTCCACCATAAAATGTGTATATTTTCATTTTCAGAATTACTTACATGGATCAAGGGAAGGTTTGATTGCATATGGAAAGTATGGAAGGTTAATGAAGTTGATTGGGGACCAAATCCAAGTATTCCCAACGTCCTCCACCTAGACACCACGTCACTTTTGGCCCAAGGAAGATAGAGAGATCAAATCCAACACGTTTTGGGGCTGGATTCGGACTCCAGGACAGCTCAACTTGTGATGTTCACCACGATCGCATCTGGGACTCGGATTGGGGCGTTCAAGTACTTTATGGAATCCTTATGAAGTCTATTTTCATATGGATCTGGAATCAAATCCATATCTGTTCTGAGGCGGCTGCAATGACCGAATTACTACCGGGAGGTTTTCTGTCCAAAGGTGCTGCTCGCCTTAGTTTGGTCCATTGGGCCGTGTATCAAGTCGGGTCCATTAGGGACACGTCCTAGGGTTGGAACACGACCCCAACACCCTGTGGACGTCCCTCACCTTCATATACCCTTAGCCTCCACCAAGAACAGTTGGGTTTTGTTTGTTGAAAGTTTAGCCATTGCTACTTCCTTGTAGATGTGTGTGTGCGACTAGACCATCCGTTCTACTTGATTGAGAACCCCAACTTTGTGAGTTCAGATTGGTTTTCATCTCCATATTTGCAATTGAGTTGCTTGTTCTACTTGTTCTTGCTTGTTTCGATTGCTTGCAGGAATTACCCTAGTGGTTTGGTTGATGCGTGCTCCACAAGATCGCGACAGCCGTTGGAGGTGGTGTATCGGTTGCTAAGGCGCAACATCCTTGGATGGTTGTAGTCGGGTGTGAATCGTCATCTCCATCCCCAAATCGAGTTATCCACTTTCTCTCATCGAAAGATCGGGATTCACCCTAGCGGGTTCATATCATTATCAATCGTTTTGGACGCACTCGATGGTACCACTAGGTGACGAGGCTCAAGTGGAAGCTTCGTTTGACCTTTTTGGATATAGTGCTAATCTTGAAGCAAGATAGGTGCACGGTTTTGCGCTAGAAGCGTACCATAGGCTTATAAATTGTTTTTTGGGCCTTTTCGATGGTACCACTAGGTGATGAGGTTCAAGTGGAATCTCGTTTCGGCCTTTTGGATATAGTGCTAACCTTGACGCAAGATAGGTGCACGGTTTGTGTCAAACGTACAATAGACTCAGAAATCATTTTGGGCCTTTTGATGGAACTCCTAGGTGATCTGGGTCATGTGGAATCTCACTTCTTTCCGTTTGGAGACAGTCTTAATGTCGGTGCAAGATAGGTGCATGGTTTTGCGCTAGGCGTACCATAGGCTCATAAATCGTTTTGGGCGCGATCGATGGTACCACTAGGTGACAAGGCTCAAGTGGAAGCTTCGTTTGACCCTTTTCGGATATGGTGCTAATCTTGACACAAGATAGGTGCAGCGGTTTGCGTCAAGCGTACCATTGGATCAGAAATCATTTTGGGCGCTTTTCCGATGGAACTCCTAGGTGGCGTGGGTCATGTGGAATCTCACTTCATTCCGTTTGGAGATGGTGTTAGTGTCGGTGCAAGATAGGTGCATGGTTTTGCGCTAGATGTACCATAGGCTTACAAATCATTTTGGGCCTTTTGATGGAACCCCTAGGTCACGTGGCTCATGTGGAACTCGTGCTTCTTTCCGTTTGGAGAGCAGTGTTGGTGTCGGTGCAAGATAGGTGGATGGTTTTAGCGCTAGGCGTACCATAGGCTTATAAATCATTTTGGGCCGCGATCGATGGTACCACTAGGTGATGAGGCTCAAGTGGAAGCTTCGTTTGACCTTTTCGGATATGGTGCTAATCTTGACACAAGATAGGTGCAGGTTTAAAATCAAATGTACCATTGGATCAGAAATCATTTTGGGCCTTTTGATGGAACTCCTAGGTGAGCGTGGGTCATGTGGAATCTCACTTCATTCCGTTTGGAGACAGTGTTAGTGTCGATTGCAAGATAGGTGCATGGTTTTGCGCTAGATGTACCATAGGCTTACAAATCTTTTGGGCCTTTTGATGGAACCCCTAGGTGGCGTGGGTCATGTGGAATCTCGCTTCTTTCCGTTTGGAGAGCAGTGTTGGTGTCGGTGCAAGATAGGTGCATGGTTTTGCGCTAGGCGTACCATAGGCTTATCAATCGTTTTGGGCCTTTTCGATGGTACTACTAGGTGACGAGGCTCAAGTGGAAGCTTCGTTTGACCTTTTGGATATAGTGCTAATCTTGAAGCAAGATAGGTGCACGGTTTTGCGTCAAAGCGTACCATAGGCTTATAAATTGTTTTGGGCCTTTTCGATGGAACCACTAGGTGATGAGGGTCATGTGGAATCTCACTTCATTCCTTTTGGATATAGTGTTAATCTTGGCCTTGCAAGATAGGTGCATGGTTTGTGTCAAGATGTACCATAGGCTTACAAATCGTTTTGGGCCTTTTGATGGAACTCCCTAGGTGTGATGGGTCATGTGGAATCTCACTTCTTTCCGTTTGGAGATATGTGTTAATGTCGGTGCAAGATAGGTGCATGGTTTTGCGCTAGGCGTACCATAGGCTCATAAATCGTTTTGGGCGCGATCGATGGTACCACTAGGTGACGTGGGTCATGTGGAATCTCGTTTCATTCCTTTTGGATATGGTGCTAATCTTGACACAAGATAGGTGCATGGTTTTGCGTCAAGCGTACCATTGGATCAATCAAATCATTTTGGGCCTTTTGATGGAACTCCTAGGTGGCGTGGGTCATGTGGAATCTCACTTCATTCCGTTTGGAGACAGGTGTTGAGTGTCGATGCAAGATAGGTGCATGGTTTTGCGCTAGATGTACCATAGGCTTACAAATCATTTTGGGCCTTTTGATGGAACCCCTAGGTGGCGTGGCTCATCATGTGGAATCTCGTTTCTTTCCGTTTGGAGATAGTGTTGGTGTCGATGCAAGATAGGTGCATGGTTTTGCTAGGCGTACCATAGGCTTATAAATCATTTTGGGCCTTTCGATGGTACCACTAGGTGATGAGGCTCAAGTGGAAGCTTCGTTTGACCTTTTGGATATGGTGCTAATCTTGACACAAGATAGGTGCATGGTTTGCGTCAAAGCGTACCATTGGATCAGAAATCATTTTGGGCCTTTTGATGGAACTCCTAGGTGATGTGGGTCATGTGGAATCTCACTTCATTCCGTTTGGAGACAGTGTTAATGTGTCGGTGCAAGATAGGTGCATGGTTTTGCGCTAGATGTACCATAGGCTTACAAATTGTTTTGGGCCGCACCGATGGAACCCCTAGGTGGCGTGGGTCATGTGGAATCTCGCTTCTTTCCGTTTGGAGACAGGTGTTGGTGTCGGTGCAAGATAGGTGCATGGTTTTGCGCTAGGCGTATCTTAGGCTTATCAATCGTTTTGGGCCTTTTCGATGGTACCACTAGGTGACGAGGCTCAAGTGGAAGCTTCGTTTGACCTTTTGGATATAGTGCTAATCTTGAAGCAAGATAGGTGCATGGTTTTGCGCTAGGCGTACCATAGGCTTATAAATTGTTTTGGGCGCACTCGATGGTACCACTAGGTGATGAGGTTCAAGTGGAATCTCGTTTGACCTTTTGGGATATAGTGCTAATCTTGGCCTTAAGATAGGTGCATGGTTTGTGTCAAAGCGTACCATAGACTCAAAATCGTTTTGGGCCTTTTGATGGAACTCCTAGGTGATGTGGTCATGTGGAATCTCACTTCTTTCCGTTTGGAGACAGTCTTAATGTCGGTTGCAAGATAGGTGCATGGTTTTGCGCTAGGCGTACCATAGGCTCATAAATCGTTTTGGGCCTTGATCGATGGTACCACTAGGTGACAAGGCTCAAGTGGAAGCTTCGTTTTGGCCTTTGGGATATGGTGCTAATCTTGACACAAGATAGGTGCAGCGGTTTTGCGTCAAGCGTACCATTGGATCAAAAATCATTTTGGGCGCACCGATGGAACTCCTAGGTGACGTGGGTCATGTGGAATCTCACTTCATTCCGTTTGGAGATAGGTGTTGAGTGTCGGTGCAAGATAGGTGCATGGTTTTGCGCTAGATGTACCATAGGCTTACAAATCATTTTGGGCCTTTTGATGGAACCCCTAGGTGACGTGGGTCATGTGGAATCTCACTTCTTTCCGTTTGGAGAGCGGTGTTGGTGTCGGTGCAAGATAGGTGCATGGTTTTGCGCTAGGCGTACCATAGGCTTATAAATCAATTTTGGGCCTTGATCGATGGTACCACTAGGTGATGAGGCTCAAGTGGAAGCTTCGTTTGACCTTTCGGATATGGTGCTAATCTTGACACAAGATAGGTGCACGGTTTTGCGTCAAAGCGTACCATTGGATCAGAAATCATTTTGGGCCTTTTCCGATGGAACTCCTAGGTGAGGTGGGTCATGTGGAATCTCACTTCATTCCGTTTGGAGGCAGTGTTAGTGTCGGTGCAAGATAGGTGCATGGTTTTGCGCTAGATGTACCATAGGCTTACAAATCATTTTGGGCCTTTTGATGGAACCCCTAGGTGACGTGGGTCATGTGGAATCTCGCTTCTTTCCGTTTGGAGACAGTGTTGGTGTCGGTGCAAGATAGGTGCATGGTTTTGCGCTAGGCGTACCATAGGCTTATAAATCGTTTTGGGCCTTGATCGATGGTACCACTAGGTGACGAGGCTCAAGTGGAAGCTTCGTTTGACCTTTTTGGATATAGTGCTAATCTTGACACAAGATAGGTGCAGTTTTGCGTCAAAAGCGTACCATTGGATCAAAATCATTTTGGGCCTTTTGATGGAACTCCTAGGTGAGGTGGGTCATGTGGAATCTCACTTCATTCCGTTTGGAGAGCAGTGTTAGTGTCGGTTGCAAGATAGGTGCATGGTTTTGCGCTAGATGTACCATAGGCTTACAAATCATTTTGGGCCTTTTGATGGAACCCCTAGGTGGCGTGGGTCATGTTGAATCTCGCTTCTTTCCGTTTGGAGAGCAGTGTTGGTGTCGGTGCAAGATAGGTGCATGGTTTTGCGCTAGGCGTACCATAGGCTTATAAATCGTTTTGGGCCTTGATCGATGGTACTACTAGGTGACGAGGCTCAAGTGGAAGCTTCGTTTTGACCTTTCGGATATAGTGCTAATCTTGACACAAGATAGGTGCATGGTTTTGCGTCAAAGCGTACCATAGGCTCGGAAATCATTTTGGGCCTTTTGATGGAACTCCTAGGTGAGGTGGGTCATGTGGAATCTCACTTCATTCCGTTTGGAGGCAGTGTTGAGTGTCGGTTGCAAGATAGGTGCATGGTTTTGCGCTAGATGTACCATAGGCTTACAAATCATTTTGGGCCTTTTGATGGAACCCCTAGGTGGCGTGGGTCATGTTGAATCTCGCTTTCTTTCCGTTTGGAGAGCAGTGTTGGTGTCGGTGCAAGATAGGTGCTTGGTTTTGCGCTAGGCGTACCATAGGCTTATAAATCGTTTTGGGCCGCGATCGATGGTACTACTAGGTGACGAGGTTCAAGTGGAAGCTTCGTTTGACCTTTATATATATAGTGCTAATCTTGGCCTTAAGATAGGTGCACGGTTTTGCGTCAAGCGTACCATAGGCTCGAAATCGTTTTGGGCCTTTTGATGGAACTCCTAGGTGAGGTGGGTCATGTGGAATCTCATTTCTTTCCGTTTGGAGACAGTGTTAATGTCGGTGCAAGATAGGTGCATGGTTTTGCGCTAGACGTGCCATAGGCTCATAAATCGTTTTGGACGCAGTCGATGGTACCACTAGGTGACGAGGCTCAAGTGGAAGCTTGTTTTGGCCTTTCAGATATGGTGCTAATCTTGACACAAGATAGGTGCACGGTTTGCGTCATACGTACCATTGGATCAGAAATCATTTTGGACGCATCCGATGGAACTCCTAGGTGACGTGGGTCATGTGGAATCTCACTTCATTCCGTTTGGAGACAATGTTAGTGTCAGTGCAAGATAGGTGCATGGTTTGCGCTAGATGTACCATAGGCTTACAAATTGTTTTGGACGCACCCGATGGAACCCCTAGGTGACGTGGGTCATGTGGAATCTCGCTTCTTTCCGTTTGGAGACAGTGTTGGTGTCGGTGCAAGATAGGTGCATGGTTTGCGCTAGACGTATCTTAGGCTTATCTGATGAGGACATCATTGGCTCAAATATGACCATGCCAACCACTTCTATACCAAAGGTGCAACCATTCTATATGAGGCTTATCATTGATGCATTTGATGAATTGGTGCTCCACCATAAAATGTGTATATTTTCATTTTCAGAATTACTTACATGGATCAAGGGAAGGTTTGATTGCATATGGAAAGTATGGAAGGTTAATGAAGTTGATTGGGGACCAAATCCAAGTATTCCCAACGTCCTCCACCTAGACACCACGTCACTTTTGGCCCAAGGAAAGATAGAGATCAAATCCAACACGTTTTGGGGCTGGATTCGGACTCCAGGACAGCTCCAACTTGTGATGTTCACCACGGTCGCATACGGACTCGGATTGGGGCGTTCAAGTACTTTATGGAATCCTTATGAAGTCTATTTTCATATGGATCTGGAATCAAATCCATATCTGTTCTGAGGCGGCTGCAATGACCGAATTACTACCGGGAGGTTTTCTGTCCAAAGGTGCTGCGTCGCCCATTAGTTTGAAATCCATTGGGCCGTGTATCAAGTCGGGTCCATTAGGGGACACGTCCTAGGGTTTTGAACACGACCCCAACACCCTGGTGGACGTCCTTCACCTTCATATACCCTTAGCCTCCACCAAGAACAGTTGGGTTTTGTTTGTTGAAAGTTTAGCCATTGCTACTTCCTTGTAGGCGCGTGTGTATATCGACTAGACCATCCGTTCTACTTGATTCAGAACCCCAATTTGTGAGTTCAGATTGGTTTTCATCTCCATATTTGCAATTGAGTTGCTTGTTCTACTTGTTCTTGCTTGTTCCTCGAATGCTTGCATGAATTACCCTAGTGGTTTGGTTGATCGTGCTCCACAAGATGAACTCCCGTTGGAGGTGGTGTCATGTTGCTAATCTCAGCATCCTTGGATGTTTGTAGTCGGTGTGAACGTCATCTCCATCCCCAAATCGAGTTATCCACTTTTCTCATCGAAGATCGGGATTCACCCTAAGCGGGTTCATATCATTATCAATCGTTTTGGGCCTTTTCGATGGTACCACTAGGTGACGAGGGCTCAAGTGGAAGCTTCGTTTGACCTTTTCGGATATAGTGCTAATCTTGAAGCAAGATAGGTGCAGGTTTTGCGCTAGGCGTACCATAGGCTTATAAATTGTTTTGGGCCTTTTCGATGGTACCACTAGGTGATGAGGTTCAAGTGGAATCTCGTTTGACCCTTTTGGATATAGTGCTAACCTTGGCCTTAAAGATAGGTGCATGGTTTGTGTCAAGCGTACAATAGACTCGAAATCATTTTGGGCCTTTTGATGGAACTCCTAGGTGATCTGGGTCATGTGGAATCTCACTTCTTTCCGTTTGGAGACAGTCTTAATGTCGGTTGCAAGATAGGTGCATGGTTTTGCGCTAGGCGTACCATAGGCTCATAAATCGTTTTGGGCCTTGATCGATGGTACCACTAGGTGACAAGGCTCAAGTGGAAGCTCGTTTGACCTTTTGGGATATGGTGCTAATCTTGACACAAGATAGGTGCAGGTTTTTAAATCAAGCGTACCATTGGATCAGAAATCATTTTGGGCGCACCCGATGGAACTCCTAGGTGGCGTGGGTCATGTGGAATCTCACTTCATTCCGTTTGGAGGCAGTGTTAGTGTCGGTGCAAGATAGGTGCATGGTTTTGCGCTAGATGTACCATAGGCTTACAAATCATTTTGGGCCTTTTGATGGAACCCCTAGGTCACGTGGGTCATGTGGAACCGTGCTTCTTTCCGTTTGGAGCAGGTGTTGGTGTCGGTGCAAGATAGGTGCATGGTTTGCGCTAGGCGTACCATAGGCTTATAAATCATTTTGGGCCTTGATCGATGGTACCACTAGGTGATGAGGCTCAAGTGGAAGCTTCGTTTGACCTTTTCGGATATGGTGCTAATCTTGACACAAGATAGGTGCAGGTTTTGCGTCAAGCGTACCATTGGATCAGAAATCATTTTGGGCGCTTTTGATGGAACTCCTAGGTGAGGCGTGGGTCATGTGGAATCTCACTTCATTCCGTTTGGAGAGCAGGTGTTAGTGTCGGTTGCAAGATAGGTGCATGGTTTTGCGCTAGATGTACCATAGGCTTACAAATCTTTTTGGGCCTTTTGATGGAACCCCTAGGTGGCGTGGGTCATGTTGAATCTCGCTTCTTTCCGTTTGGAGGCAGTGTTGGTGTCGGTGCAAGATAGGTGCATGGTTTCGCTAGGCGTACCATAGGCTTATAAATCGTTTTGGGCCTTGATCGATGGTACTACTAGGTGACGAGGCTCAAGTGGAAGCTTCGTTTGACCTTTTGGATATAGTGCTAATCTTGATGCAAGATAGGTGCAGTTTTGCGTCAAGCGTACCATAGGCTCGGAAATCATTTTGGGCCTTTTGATGGAACTCCTAGGTGAGGTGGGTCATGTGGAATCTCACTTCATTCCGTTTGGAGGCGGTGTTAGTGTCGGTTGCAAGATAGGTGCATGGTTTGCGCTAGATGTACCATAGGCTTACAAATCATTTTGGGCCTTTTGATGGAACCCCTAGGTGGCGTGGGTCATGTTGAATCTCGCTTCTTTCCGTTTGGAGAGCGGTGTTGGTGTCGGTGCAAGATAGGTGCATGGTTTTGCGCTAGGCGTACCATAGGCTTATAAATCGTTTTGGGCGCATCGATGGTACTACTAGGTGACGAGGCTCAAGTGGAAGCTCGTTTGATTCCTTTTGGATATAGTGCTAATCTTGGCGCAAAGATAGGTGCACGGTTTTGCGTCAAAATGTACCATAGGCTCGGAAATCATTTGGGCGCTTTTGATGGAACTCCTAGGTGAGCGTGGGTCATGTGGAATCTCACTTCTTTCCGTTTGGAGACAGTGTTAATGTCGGTGCAAGATAGGTGCATGGTTTTGCGCTAGATGTACCATAGGCTTATCAATCGTTTTGGGCCTTTTCGATGGTACCCCTAGGTGGCGAGGCTCATGTGGAATCTCGTTTTTCCTTTTGGATATAGTGTTAATCTTGATGCAAGATAGGTGCATGGTTTTGCGCTAGGCGTACCATAGGCTTATAAATCATTTTGGGCGCGATTCGATGGTACTCACTAGGTGATGAGGGTCAAGTGGAAGCTCATTTCATTTTTTGGATATAGTGCTAATCTTGGCACAAGATAGGTGCATGGTTTGTGTCAAGATGTACCATAGGCTTACAAATCATTTTGGGCCTTTTGATGGAACTCCTAGGTGATGTGGGTCATGTGGAATCTCACTTCTTTCCGTTTGGAGCAGTGTTAATGTCGGTGCAAGATAGGTGCATGGTTTTGCGCTAGGCGTACCATAGGCTTATAAATCGTTTTGGGCGCGATCGATGGTACCACTAGGTGACGAGGCTCAAGTGGAAGCTTCGTTTGGCCTTTGGATATGGTGCTAATCTTGACACAAGATAGGTGCATGGTTTTGCGCGTCAAAGCGTACCATTGGATCAGAAATCATTTTGGGCCTTTTTCGATGGAACTCCTAGGTGACGTGGGTCATGTGGAATCTCACTTCATTCCGTTTGGAGATAGGTGTTAATGTCGGTTGCAAGATAGGTGCATGGTTTTGCGCTAGATGTACCATAGGCTTACAAATCATTTTGGGCCTTTTGATGGAACTCCCCTAGGTGGCGTGGGTCATGTGGAATCTCACTTCTTTCCGTTTGGAGATAGTGTTGGTGTCGGTGCAAGATAGGTGCATGGTTTTGCGCTAGATGTACCATAGGCTTACAAATCGTTTTGGGCCTTTTGATGGAACCCCTAGGTGACGTGGGTCATGTGGAATCTCACTTCTTTCCGTTTGGAGATAGTGTTGGTGTCGGTGCAAGATAGGTGCATGGTTTTGCGCTAGGCGTACCATAGGCTTATAAATCGTTTTGGGCCGATCGATGGTACCACTAGGTGACGAGGCTCAAGTGGAAGCTCACGTTTGGCCTTTTGGATATGGTGCTAATCTTGACACAAGATAGGTGCATGGTTTTGCGTCAAGACGTACCATTGGATCATAAATCATTTTGGGCCTTTTGATGGAACTCCTAGGTGGCGTGGGTCATGTGGAATCTCACTTCATTCCGTTTGGAGACAGTGTTAGTGTTGGTGCAAGATAGGTGCATGGTTTTGCGCTAGATGTACCATAGGCTTATAAATCATTTTGGGCGCTTTTGATGGAACCCCTAGGTGAGCGTGGGTCATCATGTGGAATCTCGCTTCTTTCCGTTTGGAGATGGTGTTGGTGTGATGGTGCAAGATAGGTGCATGGTTTTGCGCTAGAGCGTACCATAGGCTTATAAATCGTTTTGGGCCTTTCGATGGTACCACTAGGTGAGAGAGGCTCAAGTGGAATCTCATTTCGTTTGGCCTTTGGGATATAGTGCTAATCTTGAAGCAAGATAGGTGCATGGTTTTAAGCGCTAGGCGTACCATAGGCTTATAAATCATTTTGGGCCTTTTCGATGGAACTCACTAGGTGATGAGGTCAAGTGGAATCTCACTTCATTCCTTTTGGATATAGTGCTAATCTTGGTGCAAGATAGGTGCATGGTTTGCGTCAATGTACCATAGGCTTACAAATCATTTTGGGCCTTTTGATGGAACTCCCTAGGTGATGTGGGTCATGTGGAATCTCACTTCTTTCCGTTTGGAGACAGTGTTAATGTCGGTGCAAGATAGGTGCATGGTTTTGCGCTAGGCGTACCATAGGCTTCATAAATCGTTTTGGGCCATGCGATCGATGGTACCACTAGGTGACGAGGCTCAAGTGGAAGCTTCGTTTGACCTTTCGGATATGGTGCTAATCTTGACACAAAGATAGGTGCACGGTTTTGCGTCAAGCGTACCATTGGATCAGAAATCATTTTGGGCCTTTTGATGGAACTCCTAGGTGATGTGGGTCATGTGGAATCTCACTTCATTCCGTTTGGAGACAGTGTTAGTGTCGGTGCAAGATAGGTGCATGGTTTTGCGCTAGATGTACCATAGGCTTACAAATCATTTTGGGCCTTTTGATGGAACCCCTAGGTGACGTGGGTCATGTGGAATCTCACTTCTTTCCGTTTGGAGACAGTGTTGGTGTCGGTGCAAGATAGGTGCATGGTTTTGCGCTAGGCGTACCATAGGCTTATAAATCGTTTTGGGCCTTGATCGATGGTACCACTAGGTGACGAGGCTCAAGTGGAAGCTTCGTTTGACCTTTTCGGATATGGTGCTAATCTTGACACAAGATAGGTGCACGGTTTGCGTCAAGCGTACCATTGGATCAGAAAATCATTTTGGGCCTTTTCGATGGAACTCCTAGGTGATGTGGGTCATGTGGAATCTCACTTCATTCCGTTTGGAGAGCAGTGTTAGTGTCGGTGCAAGATAGGTGCATGGTTTTGCGCTAGATGTACCATAGGCTTACAAATCATTTTGGGCCTTTTGATGGAACCCCTAGGTGACGTGGGTCATGTGGAATCTCGCTTCTTTCCGTTTGGAGAGCGGTGTTGGTGTCGGTGCAAGATAGGTGCATGGTTTTGCGCTAGGCGTACCATAGGCTTATAAATCGTTTTGGGCCTTTTCGATGGTACCACTAGGTGACGAGGCTCAAGTGGAAGCTCGTTTGGCCTTTCGGATATAGTGCTAATCTTGACAAGATAGGTGCATGGTTTTGCGTCAAGCGTACCATAGGCTCATAAATCATTTTGGGCCTTTTCGATGGAACTCCTAGGTGATGTGGGTCATGTGGAATCTCACTTCATTCCGTTTGGATATAGTGTTAATGTCGGTGCAAGATAGGTGCATGGTTTGTGCGCTAGATGTACCATAGGCTTACAAATCGTTTTGGGCCTTTTTGATGGAACTCCCTAGGTGACGTGGGTCATGTGGAATCTCACTTCTTTTCCGTTTGGAGACAGTGTTGGTGTCGGTGCAAGATAGGTGCATGGTTTTGCGCTAGGCGTACCATAGGCTTATAAATCGTTTTGGGCCCTTGATCGATGGTACCACTAGGTGACGAGGCTCAAGTGGAAGCTTCGTTTGGCCTTTTGGATATGGTGCTAATCTTGACACAAGATAGGTGCATGTTTGCGTCAAGCGTACCATTGGATCAAAATCATTTTGGGCCTTTTGATGGAACTCCTAGGTGAGGTGGGTCATGTGGAATCTCACTTCATTCCGTTTGGAGAGCAGTGTTAGTGTCGGTGCAAAGATAGGTGCATGGTTTTGCGCTAGATGTACCATAGGCTTATAAATCATTTTGGGCCTTTTCGATGGAACCCCTAGGTGGCGTGGGTCATGTGGAATCTCGCTTCTTTCCGTTTGGAGGATGGTGTTAATGTTGACACAAGATAGGTGCATGGTTTGCGCTCAAGCGCGTACCATAGGCTTATAAATCATTTTGGGCCTTTTTCGATGGAACTCCTAGGTGACGTGGGTCATGTGGAATCTTTGCTTCTTTCCGTTTGGAGAGCAGTGTTGCATGTTTGTCAAGATGCAAGATAGGTGCATGGTTTTGCGCTAGGCGTACCATGTGGCTTATAAATCATTTTGGGCCTAGGTGATCGATGGTACCACTAGGTAGGTGGCGAGGGTCAAGTGGAAGCTTCGTTTGACCCTTTTGGATATGGTGCTAATCTTGACACAAGATAGGTGCATGGTTTTCGTCAAGCGTACCATTGGATCAAAATCATTTTGGGCGCATCCGATGGAACTCCTAGGTGGCGTGGGTCATGTGGAATCTCACTTCATTCCGTTTGGAGCAGTGTTAGTGTTGGTGCAAGATAGGTGCATGGTTTTGCGCTAGATGTACCATAGGCTTACAAATCATTTTGGGGCGCACCCGATGGAACCCCTAGGTGGCGTGGGTCATGTGGAATCTCGCTTCTTTCCGTTTGGAGAGTGTTGGTGTGGGTGCAAGATAGGTGCATGGTTTTGCGCTAGATGTACCTTAGGCTTATCAATCGTTTTGGGCCTTTTCGATGGTACCACTAGGTGGCGAGGGTCAAGTGGAAGCTCGTTTTTCCTTTTGGATATAGTGCTAATCTTGAAGCAAGATAGGTGCATGGTTTTGCGCTAGGCGTACCATAGGCTTATAAATTGTTTTGGGCCTTTTCGATGGTACTCACTAGGTGATGAGGGTTCAAGTGGAAGCTCATTTCATTCCTTTTGGATATAGTGCTAATCTTGGCGCAAGATAGGTGCATGGTTTGTGTCAAAGCGTACCATAGACTTACAAATCATTTTGGGCCTTTTGATGGAACTCCTAGGTGATGTGGGTCATGTGGAATCTCACTTCTTTCCGTTTGGAGACAGTGTTAATGTCGGTGCAAGATAGGTGCATGGTTTTGCGCTAGATGCGTACCATAGGCTCATAAATCGTTTTGGGCCTTGATCGATGGTACCACTAGGTGAAAGGCTCAAGTGGAAGCTTCGTTTGGCCTTTTCGGATATGGTGCTAATCTTGACACAAGATAGGTGCAGCAGTTTGCGTCAAGCGTACCATTGGATCAAAATCATTTTGGGCCTTTTGATGGAACTCCTAGGTGGCGTGGGTCATGTGGAATCTCACTTCATTCCGTTTGGAGCAGTGTTAGTGTCGGTGCAAGATAGGTGCATGGTTTGCGCTAGATGTACCATAGGCTTACAAATCATTTTGGGCCTTTTGATGGAACCCCTAGGTGACGTGGGTCATGTGGAATCTCACTTCTTTCCGTTTGGAGACAGTGTTGGTGTCGGATTGCAAGATAGGTGCATGGTTTTAGCTAGGCGTACCATAGGCTTATAAATCGTTTTGGGCCTTTTCGATGGTACCACTAGGTGACGAGGCTCAAGTGGAAGCTTCGTTTGACCTTTGGATATGGTGCTAATCTTGACACAAGATAGGTGCAGGTTTTGCGTCAAACGTACCATTGGATCGAAAAATCATTTTGGGCGCATCCGATGGAACTCCTAGGTGAGCGTGGGTCATGTGGAATCTCACTTCATTCCGTTTGGAGAGCAGTGTTAGTGTCGGTGCAAGATAGGTGCATGGTTTTGCGCTAGATGTACCATAGGCTTACAAATCATTTTGGGCCTTTTGATGGAACCCCTAGGTGGCGTGGGTCATGTGGAATCTCGCTTCTTTCCGTTTGGAGAGCAGTGTTGGTGTCGGTGCAAGATAGGTGCATGGTTTTGCGCTAGAGCGTACCATAGGCTTATCAATCGTTTTGGGCCTTTTCGATGGTACCACTAGGTGACGAGGCTCAAGTGGAAGCTTCGTTTGACCTTTCGGATATAGTGCTAATCTTGAAGCAAGATAGGTGCATGGTTTGCGCTAAGCGTACCATAGGCTTATAAATTGTTTTGGGCCTTTTCGATGGTACCACTAGGTGATGAGGGTCAAGTGGAATCTCGTTTCATTCCTTTTGGATATAGTGTTAATCTTGGCGCAAGATAGGTGCATGGTTTGTGTCAAGATGTACCATAGACTTACAAATCATTTTGGGCCTTTTGATGGAACTCCTAGGTGATGTGGGTCATGTGGAATCTCACTTCTTTCCGTTTGGAGATGGTGTTAATGTCGGTGCAAGATAGGTGCATGGTTTGCGCTAGGCGTACCATAGGCTTATAAATCGTTTTGGGCCTTGCGATCGATGGTACCACTAGGTGACAAGGCTCAAGTGGAAGCTCGTTTGACCTTTTGGATATGGTGCTAATCTTGACACAAGATAGGTGCATGGTTTTGCGTCAAAATGTACCATTGGATCAAAATCATTTTGGGCCTTTTCCGATGGAACTCCTAGGTGAGTGGGTCATGTGGAATCTCACTTCATTCCGTTTGGAGAGCATGTTGCATGTCTAGATGTACAAGATAGGTGCATGGTTTTGCGCTAGATGTACCATAGGCTTACAAATCATTTTGGCCATTTCATTTTGGTGGATGGACCCTAGGTGGCGTGGGTCATGTGGAATCTCACTTCATTCCGTTTGGAGGCAGTGTTAATGTTGGTGCAAGATAGGTGCATGGTTTTGCGCTAGATGTACCATAGGCTTACAAATCATTTTTGGGCCTTTTGATGGAACCCCTAGGTGACGTGGGTCATGTGGAATCTCGTTTCTTTTTCGTTTGGAGACAGTGTTGGTGTCGGTGCAAGATAGGTGCATGGTTTTAGCTAGGCGTACCATAGGCTTATAAATCGTTTTGGGCCTTTTCGATGGTACCACTAGGTGACGAGGCTCAAGTGGAAGCTCGTTTTGGCCTTTTGGATATGGTGCTAATCTTGACACAAGATAGGTGCATGGTTTTGCGTCAAGCGTACCATTGGATCAGAAATCATTTTTTGGGCGCATCCGATGGAACTCCTAGGTGACGTGGGTCATGTGGAATCTCACTTCATTCCGTTTGGAGATAGTGTTAGTGTCGGTGCAAGATAGGTGCATGGTTTTGCGCTAGATGTACCATAGGCTTACAAATCATTTTGGGCCTTTTGATGGAACCCCTAGGTGAGCGTGGGTCATGTGGAATCTCGCTTCTTTCCGTTTGGAGAACAGTGTTGGTGTCGGTGCAAGATAGGTGCATGGTTTGCGCTAGGCGTACCATAGGCTTATCAAATCGTTTTGGGCCCTTTCGATGGTACCACTAGGTGACGAGGCTCAAGTGGAATCTCGTTTGACCTTTTGGGATATAGTGCTAATCTTGAAGCAAGATAGGTGCATGGTTTTGCGCTAGGCGTACCATAGGCTTATAAATCATTTTGGGCCTTTTCGATGGTACCACTAGGTGATGAGGGTCAAGTGGAATCTCACTTCATTCCTTTGGATATAGTGCTAATCTTGGTGCAAGATAGGTGCATGTTTTGTGTCAAGCGTACCATAGGCTTACAAATCATTTTGGGCCTTTTGATGGAACTCCTAGGTGATGTGGGTCATGTGGAATCTCACTTCTTTCCGTTTGGAGACAGTGTTAATGTCGGTGCAAGATAGGTGCATGGTTTTGCGCTAGGCGTACCATAGGCTCATAAATCGTTTTGGGCCTTTTCGATGGTACCACTAGGTGACAAGGCTCAAGTGGAAGCTCGTTTGGCCTTTTTGGATATAGTGCTAATCTTGACACAAGATAGGTGCATGGTTTGCGTCAAAGCGTACCATTGGATCAGAAATCATTTTGGGCCTTTTGATGGAACTCCTAGGTGATGTGGGTCATGTGGAATCTCACTTCATTCCGTTTGGAGGCAGTGTTAGTGTCGGTGCAAGATAGGTGCATGGTTTTGCGCTAGATGTACCATAGGCTTACAAATCATTTTGGGCCTTTTAGATGGAACCCCTAGGTGGCGTGGGTCATGTGGAATCTCGCTTCTTTCCGTTTGGAGCAGTGTTGGTGTCGGTGCAAGATAGGTGCATGGTTTTGCGCTAGATGTACCATAGGCTTACAAATCGTTTTGGGCCTTTTCGATGGAACCACTAGGTGACGTGGCTCATGTGGAATCTCGCTTCTTTCCTTTTGGATATAGTGTTGGTCTTGACACAAGATAGGTGCATGGTTTGCGCTAGGCGTACCATAGGCTTATAAATCATTTTGGGCCTTTCGATGGTACTACTAGGTGACGTGGGTCATGTGGAATCTTCATTCCCTTTTGGATATAGTGCTAATCTTGCCTTAGATGCAAGATAGGTGCATGGTTTTGCGTCAAGATGTACCATAGGCTTACAAATCGTTTTGGGCCTTTTGATGGAACTCCCTAGGTGAGCGTGGGTCATGTGGAATCTCATTTCTTTCGGTTTGGAGGCAGTGTTAATGTCGGTGCAAGATAGGTGCATGGTTTTGCGCTAGAGCGTACCATAGGCTCATAAATCATTTTGGGCCTTTTCGATGGTACCACTAGGTGACGAGGCTCAAGTGGAAGCTCGTTTGGCCTTTCGGATATGGTGCTAATCTTGACACAAGATAGGTGCCGCGGTTTGCGTCAAGCGTACCATTGGATCAGAAATCATTTTGGGCCTTTTGATGGAACTCCCTAGTGATGTGGGTCATGTGGAATCTCACTTCATTCCGTTTGGAGGCAGTGTTAGTGTCGGTGCAAGATAGGTGCATGGTTTTGCGCTAGATGTACCATAGGCTTACAAATCATTTTGGGCCTTTTCGATGGAACCCCTAGGTGACGTGGGTCATGTGGAATCTCGCTTCTTTCCGTTTGGAGGCAGTGTTGGTGTCGATGCAAGATAGGTGCATGGTTTGCGCTAGGCGTACCATAGGCTTATAAATCGTTTTGGGCCTTGATCGATGGTACCACTAGGTGACGAGGCTCAAGTGGAAGCTTCATTTGACCTTTTTGGATATGGTGCTAATCTTGACACAAGATAGGTGCATGGTTTTGCGTCAAGCGTACCATAGGATCACAAATCATTTTGGGCCTTTTGATGGAACTCCCTAGGTGACGTGGGTCATGTGGAATCTCATTTCTTTCCGTTTGGAGACAGGTGTTGGTGTCGGTGCAAGATAGGTGCATGGTTTGCGCTAGGCGTACCATAGGCTTATAAATCATTTTGGGCGCGATCGATGGTACCACTAGGTGATGAGGCTCAAGTGGAAGCTTCGTTTGACCTTTTTTTGGATATAGTGCTAATCTTGACACAAGATAGGTGCAGGTTTGCGTCAAGCGTACCATTGGCTTATAAATCATTTTGGGCCTTTTGATGGAACTCCTAGGTGAGCGTGGGTCATGTGGAATCTCACTTCATTCCATTTGGAGCAGTGTTAGTGTCGATGCAAGATAGGTGCATGGTTTTGCGCTAGATGTACCATAGGCTTACAAATCATTTTGGGCCTTTTGATGGAACCCCTAGGTGGCGTGGGTCATGTTGAATCTCGCTTCTTTCCGTTTGGAGGCAGTGTTGGTGTCGATTGCAAGATAGGTGCATGGTTTGCGCTAGGCGTACCATAGGCTTATAAATCATTTTGGGCGCGATCGATGGTACCACTAGGTGACGAGGGCTCAAGTGGAAGCTTCGTTTGACCTTTTGGGATATAGTGCTAATCTTGGCGCAAAGATAGGTGCCGCAGTTTTTGCGTCAAGCGTACCATAGGCTCGAAAATCATTTTGGGCCTTTTGATGGAACTCCTAGGTGAGGTGGGTCATGTGGAATCTCATTTCTTTCCGTTTGGAGAGCAGTGTTAATGTCGGTGCAAGATAGGTGCATGGTTTTGCGCTAGGCGTACCATAGGCTCATAAATCGTTTTGGGCCTTTTCGATGGAACCACTAGGTGACGAGGCTCAAGTGGAAGCTTCGTTTGACCTTTGGGATATGGTGCTAATCTTGACACAAGATAGGTGCAGGTTTTGCGTCAAATGTACCATTGGATCAGAAATCATTTTGGGCGCTTTTCGATGGAACTCCTAGGTGGCGTGGGCCATGTGGAATCTCACTTCATTCCGTTTGGAGGCAGTGTTGAGTGTCGGTGCAAGATAGTTGCATGGTTTGCGCTAGATGTACCATAGGCTTACAAATCGTTTTGGGCCTTTTAGATGGAACCCCTAGGTGGCGTG